>BMAW01103491.1:0-10739 GCA_019974015.1 Nephila pilipes
TAAAAAAAACTCTTAAAGTTATCCAGTCTCATATGTTATTTCTCCCTTTTCCTCAAAATCGATGTTTAGTTTCCTACTTATGGCACTAAACTTCCTTCTGGAAGTTTTTGTTGATAGCAATAAAAGGCATTTTAAATATTTGATAATTATCAAATGTTATTTTTACCTGTATATTATAATAACCCGAATCTAGATCCATTTCATTTCATATGGTTAATGGTCTATAGAAATCATTATTTTACTTCATAATAGGAATATATGTACTTAAAAGCAATGCTTGGTGCTGAACAAATATTTCTTTCTTTCGACAATTGAATTATATTGAACGGTTATTTCGTATTTTAGATCTGCATTACAAGTATTTCCTAAAGATATCCTGATAATTTAAAATCGCTTAAATTTTATTGATGATTTGGTGTTTTGTGGCATTCCTGGTGGATATCCTGGAGTACAATGTATTTATAGTTTTAGCGCATTGCAAATTGAACCAGCAGTTCAGTTCTATTCGATACTGTCTGTATTCTGGTTGATGTTTTGAAGAATAGCAATGAGAAAAAGCAACTATAGTAGTGATCACCATTTAATTTTATTCTCTGACATTGCATTCAATAACAATTCTATAGTTGTTTGCAAATTGCTCAATACATTGTTAGTAAATTTACTTTCACTATCTCCGAGTCCCTTTTTATACTTTTCAGTTTTCGAAGCCTCATTCATGTTTTTTTATGTATGCTATTCCGGTATGAATACGTTGTCTTTTCTGTAAATGTATCTTACCACATCAAACGCTCTAATGGCCCTCATCATTATAATCAGTGTATCGCAATATTTTGTTATCTTCAAAAATTCCAAAGTAGAATAAATCCCAATTGGTTTCATGTTCGATTAATATCATTTATGGTGCTTCCAATTAATCTTAACACATTTGGTAGTTTAGAAATGGATTTTCTACAATTCAAGGATAAAGTTTATAAGTCTAAAAATCATTTCAATGCTTAAACATAGAGCAATTTGCACCTAACCATTTACAGATAGGTGGTCAAATCCAAAATCCTGTATAAGATACAAAGTGTTGTTCTACATTTCTCTGTTGGACAACACAGCAGTGAAAAAACATCAAAAAAAATTTAAACACATTAGTAGGATCCAGTTGAATGTTATGACTAGTTATTTTCATGTTTAGCTTGACTGCATTGTCATGGTTTCTTTGAACTAATAGTTATCATGTCTCCTTGATAGGTTGAAGCAGCTCGAAAACAGCTGTTTTGGTTTTCTTCAAGCCTTATTTTACGAGGATGACGCTTAATCAGATTTCTTAATATTTTTAAATAAAACAAACCTAATTTTAAGATCAAACAATTAAAGAACTAAAAACAAAGCAAATATGGAAAATAAAACCTAACTTGCATAAGCGGGATAGCTCTAACGAAAACAGCAATCACAAGTGGAACACGGATGTCAATAAAAATATTGCCAATCATTTATAATAGAATAAAAAAAGTAATATTAGAAATTATTAAAGTAATTATTAGATAAGTGCGACTTGATTAATAGGAAACTTAAATTATGCTTCTAAATTTTTTTTAAATAAAAAAATATCTAAAACCCTGGATAAATCGTACACTTCAGGTCTTTAAATGTCACTATTTCCTGTTTCTTTTTCTTTTACTGCATATTAATATTATTATTTGGTTCTAATTAACATAAAATAGCAACAATGACTGTTTTGAAATCTCTTAAAGAGCACTACATTATTTTACAATCAGCTAAAAAAGTAATGTTTTCATCAAAACAGCATTGAATTACTTAACTAAAACACAAATTGTTATTACATCAAGGGGACAAATTTTGCACAGTGTCATGTTTATGAATGTGGTAATTCTCATTGTAAATCTCTTATTTTGTGTATGCTAACGAGGTAACTTTTTATAGGGTTGTTTCGTTCTATGATCACAAAATTTTGTAACCGTTTTGAGCAATGTAAAAAGAAAGTATTCGTTTCTTATAACCATCTGCTTGGACTTTCGGTTAATGTAAAATTAAAACAAGTAAAATTATGATTTATTTTTTTAAAAAAACTAGTTTGTCTTATTTTCTATAATATGCCTTATTGAAGCTTATTCCATTTATGTGAATATAAGGCAATTTTAAGAGTTTTTTAAATATTCCATTACTTTTCTACCAAAATATAATAAAAAAATCATGTAAAGGCTTAAACAATATAACTGTTTTATTCGTTATACATTTAAATAGTTAGAAAATGCGATAGTTCAAGATTTAAAATGTATATATGAATTTAAACAGAGAGAATTAAAAGCATATAATGAAATCAAAGAACTGATATGTTGGAGAAAAATAATATGCACTTTAATAAATGGAACTCTTACCGACACTTTTTTTTTCAGCTCACATATGCTACATATTACCTATAACGATAATTATTCCGTTTTATTATTCTAGCAGTATTTAAGATTACTCATTCGAAACCTTTCAAATGTGCTCTTACAGCTATTAAATTGGTTGAGATTATTTAAATGACCTGCAATTAGCGAATGTTGCCTAATGAGTTTCTCTGATAACCTACTTACAGAAATTTTTCACTTGTTCCTTAATGTATATGCAATACACTTTTTACGTATTGAATATTAGTTAACTTGAAAATGGTGATTTGATTTCGAATTTTTTTTAATTGTTTCATGGAGTTATTTCTTACTCACAAACATAACAACATTCAGTTTTATACTATTGTTTTGATCTTATTGTAATATTTTGAAAATATTAAAATGATTTTCTGAATAAAAGAGAAAAACTTGAAAATTTTACTTCATATTCAAATACATTCTTTGTAAAGTAATATAATCAAAGTGAAAAAACGAAAAAGAAAAGAATGTGACTTAAAAATATATTAGATTGAACGAAGTTGACTTCTACATACTTCTATTGACTATGGACTGCAATTATATCACAGTTGTTCTTATTAATGACACTGTTATCTTTCACAATTGTTCAAATTAAAACTGTTCATTCAAATAGTTAATTAAATAATAGTGTTCAGTATATACTATCTCTTAAAGTAATTATACAGAATGTCAGCTAGAAAGAATAATGCCGACTTTTAAAAACAATAATAATAATTAAACTAATATCATATAAAAGTCTTTTAAAAACGAAACACAATCTTATTCATATAGAATTTAATAAACAGATTTAACACGCCATGATGCTGTATTTTTATAATTATTATTAAATTACTCAATTTAATATAAGAATTAAAGGAAACGATGAAATATCAAGAAATGAACAATAGTAAACTTTACTGGTATTAAAATTAAAGAACATGATAAATTATTAAATTGAATATTATATCATCTTCATGTAATTAAAATTAAAGCAAATGATAAATTATTAAATTTAATATATATTTAAACAAAATGTAATTAAAATAGAATCAAAAGATAAGAAATTGAAAAGTGATCTGGTATGCCAAAATGGATCTAACCAAAGCAATGGTCCCTTGGGTGGCTATTAATATGTTATATTCCGCAAGTTTTTGTATTTATTAAATAAAAAATGTCAAATATTTTTTTTCATAATGTTCATGAATTTTACCAAACGAAATACTATTATATCTTGTACTTTACCGTAGAAAATTCTTAATGCAGTATCTTCGTGTTTTATTATCACAAACAAATTATTTTAGTTACTTAAATTTTATTTTGAAGTCTTATAATATTATATATGTTACTATGGTTTTATAACTCTCATAATTATTTCTAAATGAATATCCTTTTAAGCTATTTTATTTTCCTCAGACTTACAACACAGATAGTCAAGTCGGGGACTCTGGTGCTTGCGCCACTGCTCTTCTGTGTGGCGTGAAAGGAAGGTTCGAGACAGTGGGATTGGATGACAGGGGAGTCTACAATCGTTGCGAGAGCAGTTTCGAATCCAAAGTTTTCAGTTTAGCAGACTGGGCACAAACAGACGGTGAGTGAAAAACTATTTAAATGGCTAAAGCATTTGTTGTTGAAACATAGACGACAGTTAAAAGGTTTCACAAAATGCAGTAACCCATATATTTATGCTGCATCATCTTTAAGTTCATTCATAATATACACATTTGTATCAGAAAAATTGAATAAAATTAAATGTATTGATTAAGTTGTAATCTTACTCCTTGAATTTAAAATAATTTTAATTTAACTACTCTAATCATATTTATGCATAGTAATAATAATTATTTTGCAAAATAATAATGATTTTTAAAAATAAAAAAAAAATAAACTATACTCTTTCTTCTCTTTCTGACTGCTTCCTAGTATCTACCTTAAGACATGTAATATTATAGTTGTCAGAATGTAACGGAAATATCCTTTGTCATAAATATTTCAGAATATTATATATCAATAACAATGTTCACAGATTAATCTATAAAAAAAGAAAGGAAAATCTCCCCGATAATGCAAGCAAACCTAATTCTTTCAGCCATAAGCAAATAAAAAACATATTTTTCGTGCATTTATTACTCTTATTTATTTTTTCTGAGATGAGCAATATTTATGTAAAACGCGGTCGATTACAGTTTTTCTGCTATAATTTTCTGAAACTTTCTTATATATATATATATATATATTTACAGAGAGAGAGGAGGGAGGGAAGGTTAGAGAGAGAGAGAGAGAGAGAGAGTATATATAATTTTAAGCAAATAATTTTTATTGTTTTATTTATATCAATCAATTTACTGGCATGCTTTCATTTGAACCAATAAATCAGTTTCAAATTTGGTAGTGAATTCATTCATGTGGAAGAGTGAGAAAGATTTTACATATGAAATTTGTGTAATATTTTTAAAATTTTGTTAATAACAGCAGTTATTTTATATTATGCAATTTATTAAAGTTTTTTTTTATATGAATAAATAATTGATTTCCTTCTGCATTTGTTTTTGTAATCTTTGCAAATTGTTCCACATTATATAAGATGACACATCATTGGTAATTTTTATATTATATTTTATTTTATGATACTTACATTTTTTATTAATTTTTGGTTCAATTATAATTCCCCTTTTTATTTTGATTTTCAATTAATTTTATGACATTTTGCATGTTTAATTTCATGTAATTTGGTTGTATTTCCAATTAATTTAAATATGATTTCTATTTTTACCTTCTTTTTTTAAATAATTGAGTTTCTAAATTTGCTCATTTTTTATGATGTAACTTATAGAAATGTGATGGTTTGATAGGTAATTACAGATATAAATACTAGTTATTCAATTCCAAAATATAGCAGTATTAATTTTATAATTTTCATGATTCTAAAATATTTAATTTTTTAACAGATATTTTTTTTGGTTTCAGGTTTTAAATCCTGGCTTTATTATTACGTAAAATGTTTATATGTAATTTTCATAAATATATTACATTGTTTTTTTAATGATTTATTTAAATATTTAGTTTTTTTAATGATTTATTTAAATATTAATTTTTTTTTAATGATTTATTTAAATATTTAGTTTTTTTTATTCTATTTACATTATTGATTTTGTGTTGTGGATATTCTTAGATTGTTATATATTGTGATTGATACTACTTGTGTTTTGTTCTTACACACACAAACACACACACACACACACATATATATATATATATATATATATATATAATTATCCATTCAAAGAAGATAGCACACAATGTATATTTATTCAATAACTTTTCATATAAATTTCTTTAATATTGAGTTATTTGAAATAATTTAGTGAGTTGTATTGTATTCAGAAAATGTTACATTCTTCATGAAGTCATCATATTTAATACGTAAATCGTCTAGCAGAACGATTTTATAATTTTATGGTAGTCTTTGCTATGATAAGCTTTTGGAGATATACAAGAATCGCTGTACTTGCCGAGGTAATTGCTGTAAAGTTAGAGAAAAAAGTTGAAGAGGAAAAATTCGTACACGTTTTACTAGAAATTAATACTTATATAAATAACGTTAAAATATATAAAATGTTAGTAAAAGAAAGAAAAACAGAATATGAAAGTTTATCTTATTTTGAAAAGATAAAAATGAAATCAGGAAATAAATGTTACAGTTACTGTAACAATTATTTAATTTCCTATAATTTATTAGTAATGCTTGGTAAAGATCAATGAAACATGTAGTAGTTAGGACACCAATTATACACAGTTAGGTACCAGGTAAATATTATCTACTCATCAATTTCATAACACGCTTGAATATAAAATGTTCTACACTATATTCAACGATATGATAGGTAAATACAATCTGAAACGAATTTTGAACTCCACATAGCATTTAGTTCTGTCGAGAAGTGCGGTTTTAACTTACTAAAGTTTTAGATATACACATTAGGTCTGTAAAATATCACTCATCTGCGTGTTGGTTCCGAGTGATAAACGTATATAAATGCTCTTAATTGGCTGGAATCATTAAATGTTGACTGAAATATACCTCGTATATTGCGATTTCAGTGTCGTGATATGCTAAAAAGCTTTAATAAATGTGCAAGGTTTACGAAACAACGTTCAAATATGTAATAATTTGACTAATTTGATTTTTGTAAAAATAATTTTTTTATCTTTATAAAAAGGAAAATAAGTAAATTTTGGAATTATGGAAGTCTGTATGAATATTTAAACTCAGTCAAAATCTAGGGTGCAATCTGATGGTGGCTTTCATGGGGGCTGTTTTTGCATGGCATGTACTATAATCAAACTGAATTAATCAACAACTGGAATGAGTTATGTTACAGCCATAAGAGATAATTTACAGCCATTCATGGACTCCGTGTACCTTAACAACGATGGAATACACCCAATATATATCACGTTTGTTTTTAAGGACGAATGACTTGGCCAC
This sequence comes from Nephila pilipes, assembly GCA_019974015.1. Taxonomy (NCBI): domain Eukaryota; kingdom Metazoa; phylum Arthropoda; class Arachnida; order Araneae; family Nephilidae; genus Nephila; species Nephila pilipes. Next base: position 6,886 of record BMAW01103491.1, read on the forward strand.
CTAAATTGCGTGACATGTATGTCATCATAATGTTAATTTGTGCACAGAAACTCACAACAGTATATATATATATATATATATATATATATAGAGAGAGAGAGAGAGAGAGAGAGAGAGAGAGAGTACTTACAGAAATATGCTTATAAGCTAATAATGAATTACTTAAATATTGAATTTATAAGAAAAATTAAACCAATAATTAAATTAGTTGAAAACATATTTTTAATAAGAAATTGTTTAGATTGAGACGAAAAAATGAATAAAAATAAACTTTTATCAACAAAAACTTAAAAAGAAGAATCATATAAAAAAAGCAAAACAAATCAAGAACGGATATGGAGATGAAGTAAATTAAAATGTTGTTTCTGGATTAGGACAGAAATTCATAGTCAAACTAGTTTTAAGGATCCTAACTTTTCACCTCACCAAAGTATCTTATAATAATTTGTTATGGAACTTTGAAATTCACAAACCCAATTAAAATTTCCAATATAGGGAAAAAAGGCACCAAAAATTAAATTAAAGAAATAAGTTAAAGGAATCAGAATTTTTTTTTGAGTTATTTCTAATATTCCCTTCACATTTTAATTTGCATGTTGTAAGGTCAGAAAGCATAATTTTGTTATTATACATCATGCCTTCCATCATTTAATTGTTCTCTTTGATATTTGTATTTCTCAAAATGGCGTTGCATACATCTGATTTGTCTCCAATTCTATTTGATCCATTTTGTTAAATTATAGGATATAGAGAAGCCAAGGATATTATCCCCTCCAATTCTACTTGAACCAGAAGAATGCTCTTATACTAATAAAACCAAAGTTAATAATTATAAAAATTCTAAGATATATATTAGAGAAATTTCCTTTTTTTTTTCTCTAATTAAATTTAATCTTAGTAAGTAATCAAAAATCTACAGATCCTTAGTTCATATCACATCTGTCGGCTCTATAACATATCTATAAACAAAAAAAATCATTCTTATATACATTGATATATTTATAATAAAGTAAATAAATCTAGCAAAACAATTATTTTCTGATACTTCTTGTGGAAGACATTTGATTTGTTTTGATATTTTGTGTCGTAATATTTAATATATATTTCTTTAAATAAATGATTAAATATAGATATAAATTTTTAATAAGAAAAAATTTATTAATATTATAATTCTTATAAATAATTTATTGCTTCTTTATAAGATCATCTATATCTATTGAATAAAACAGGTCTTCAAAGTTATAACTATACTTTGCATAGATACCTTTGTTTTAAATATTCTTAATAATAAAATTAAATATTTTTAATAATTACAGTATATTAAATTTATTAATATTTTCTTACAAAATTGTTTGTAATATTTTATCTACTATAGCAATATAAGTTTTAACTCCATTATTAACAGCTCTAAACTGAACAGGTTACTTATGAATTTACGAGTAATTCTGATATTTATGGATATTTAATACTGTAATTCATTTGTACTCAATTTTTTTTTAAATAAAATGCTGTAATTCAATTTAGTTAGCACTGAAGTCACTTTCTACATAAATATTGTGTATTTCTATTAGTTTACTAATAATTACATTATAATTAAAATTTACAAACAATTGCATAATAACTAGGAACTTTGTGAATATCCCTCGTTATAATTTTTTTTTGTTATTTCTGTAATTTCCTTTTTTAATCATAAATTTTTCACAATCTTTAATTTCGCAGTTTATGTTATTAAAATCTTTATTATTATAGTATTCGTATTCATAAAAGGCTTCTATAGGTAAAATATACATATTTATAGCTAAATTGCTAATAAAATCATCAATGACACAATAAATCTTTTTTCTTAATAGATTTCTTATTATTGGAGACCACAATGGCCTACATCTAGTACCCTTATTCATCATATACTTCAAAATTGTCATTTACAATGCTTACGTTTCCTGTAATGGCTTAGAAAGTCTAGTGGGTCTGATTGTGAACTTAGGATAGGCGTGTTTCCTTCGAGTTGTGGAGTGGACTCCGTTCCTACTAAATCGCCATCGGGTAGCTGGGCTGATGCACATTAGATTTGTTGAGGTTTCAAGTACTCACATCAAAGTGGTGTCGTAATTTCGAGAGGGGGTACCAGGTCAAATGTCATCTTCGTCACTTGAACGAGGCTCAGAAATATGGGGTCCGTTGCCAATAACCTTCGTGTTGCTTCTAAATAAGATATGAAAAACAAGCGATATATATTGTGGTAAAAAATGGCTCAGAAAATATGCTGACATATACAGATAAGGAAATAGACCATAAATGTCGTTGTAATATACAGTATAAATTTGCTCTAAGTCCTTTATAAGATATACTCCTTTAACACCTTTGAAGCATTTTAAATCATTATAAAAGGAAACAAGAAAAAAATTATAATTCTTTTCAAGCTGTGTTATATTTAAAATTGAGTCACTTACGACTTTGTAATAATAACCAGGATATCTTACCTTGTCTACATGTTATCAATTTGAAAACTGAATGTTAAATTCAAATTTACTTTAATACTATGCTTATATACACATCATAATTATAAAAACGAAGCGCATAAAAAATTTGCAAAGGAAACATTAATTCATAAAAATTAAACTGTAAAAGATTTATTTTTTCCATTTAACCGAAGACTTAGAGTTGATGAAAAAATTTTTAAGTATTATGTTGAAGACATTGGCTAGGTTCTTTATAATTTCATCATAAGAATTTCTTCAGAGGACGCCACATTATTTATAAAAGGATTTTGTATTATTTTTCTAAAATTTATATTTAATATATTACCTGTAAAGAAAACTACTTGTATATAATGAAAGTAACTTTATGGAATACATGTGAATACAATAAGCTCGTTTGCATCAAAACAAGAAATAAAAAATTCATTGGTAAATATTTACGTCATGGAAAAAAATCATTTCTTAATGAGACTTATGATGCCTTTTTTTCCCAATTTTTAACACTGAAGGAGTTATGAACCCCAACAAAAAAAATATTCAGAATAGACCTGAAATTAAACGCATCCAGTTATATAAGTTTTCCAAAATGTTTAGTTTTCGAGCTTATTTCGGGTTTTTCAATTACGTTACGCTGAGAATATTTTATATCAAAAAGAACATATGTAACATTAAAAAATAGATCCTCCTTCTCCTTAAAGATTATGTTGTTTATAAATTTTTAAGCAGGAAATCAAATAACAAAACACAACTATATAAGGGATAATACAATGTTAAGTTTTATAATATAATAAAGACAAACAAGAGATTTGTGAAGTACAACTTATTTGTATAATTAAGGCTACTCCTTAACCCTGGAGAATCTTTGCGTTAGTAGTGGCATCAACAATTAGACACAGTATGAAGAATAACAAGCCACTTTTAACACATGTAGGTATATATTTTTTTCTTTTATTGCGTTTCTTCTTCTTAATTTCTATTTACCTCAGTAACTCATTACATGCATATGTCTTCTTCAAGCTTATATTTAAATATGTCAGTTGCTGTTTCCAAACATAAATGAGATTATTTAATTAGAAACGCTTTCTTTTAAGCTGAGTGTTGAAGCATTGTTCAGAACTCTGCTTCTTTCCTCTCTGTCATCATTTCCTTCTAATCTTCTTTACGTAATTCATTACTCCGTATAGAACTTTACGTTTGAGTCGTTAAAAAGAGACTCGAAGTACTTGAATTTTAATTGCAATTTCTTCTCGACTAATGAAAAAACAGATAGTGAATGTCAGTATTATCTTGAGGGTTTTGTGCTTTTTAAGAGAAGTCCTTTTAATTTAATAAAGGTTCATTCATCATCATCATCAATTTTTTTCAACCAAACTGACG
>BMAW01103507.1:0-14280 GCA_019974015.1 Nephila pilipes
TTGAGTTGGAAGTTTCCATCTCCTGAGTTGCAACTTTGGTACTAATTCTTCTTGGTATCTTTTTTCTTATTTATCACCGGCAGATGGCAGCACGTACTAAGAGTCCTGCTTTTTGGATGAAAATCCGTAGTTGCTGTCTGAATCAGAATCATTCTTCTTTTCAAGCTCACTAAAATGAAAAGGATGAATAAAAATGTAATACAATAAAAATATAATATCATATTAGATTAATTCAATCAGATTCAATGCTCCGAATTCACTCATTTACAAATGGAATTCAACTTTTGCAAACTAAATTCACTATTTGCTGTTGTCAAATGGAATGTATTGAGTCGCAATGCCATCCAACTTATAAGATTTTAATAAATTTAACCTGCTCAAAGACAAATATTTGTCGCTGTACAATCATTCGCTGTTCGTGTCATCATTGTTCCGAAGCGTGTACATCTGTGAACAATTATTTTCAAGAGTTAAGAGAAGCACACTCAGAGTAAAATTAGAACCAGAATATCGAATGAACACATCGAGTATCGCAACCTCTTCAATCGAATCAAATATTGATGCATTAGTTTCTAAAATTCAATGCCAAGTATCACACTAATTTCAATTTCTGGCAATCTTTATTCTGATAAATATTTATAATGAAATATTACGCATAAAATGCATAAAACAATATCAATCTAATTCCATATGTTGCAGCCTTTATAATACAAAAAAACATGAATCACTAAGTTTAAATGACTTAATTACTTTAATGTGTTATTAAAGTGTTTTACCCTTTTTTGCATGTGAATTATTTTTAGTGTCTTAGTGTTAGAGGTTTATTTTATGAATGTTGCAACCAATATAGTTGCTTTGATAATTAATACAGAAAAAATGCAATGTGTAATTTATTAGCGATAAGCTCAAGAAATTAATTGATTTACAAATGAACTCAATGTTTGTACCACTTTGCAACTTTGGCTTGTTGAGGATTGAATTTGAAAAAAAAAAAAAAATAAAAATAAAAAAAAAGAATTTGGACTTCGCAATCAATAAGTATTAAATTGATTCACATTAATGTCTCCCTAGAACCAACACGAAAGCTATTGGCGATGAAACTCGCAATTCTGTGCCACGGTTAAGTGATGAAGATGACACCTGAGCTCGAGCACTGTACACTCCAAACTTCCACACCGCTCTACAACTAGAGGCTTTGAAAGTTAAGATGCGTCAGCTCTGTTATACGACTCTCTTTGGAAGATTGCCATATAACAAAGCTGATGCTGGAGCCCTGAGACTGGATTGAGGTTCAGTCCAACTTCTACTCCAGCATCAACTCAGTTACACGTTTGATATTCTTCCGATTTGTTTCGGTAATATTAAAAGAAATAGCTATTCATTATTATTATTATTAAATTTGATCACATTAACTAAAATGGTCTACTTTTCCTACATCGATTTTGATTATATCAGCAGAGATATTTCAAATCTGAAATAGTTAATTAAAACGATTATTCTTTTCCATTGCCTTTTCTGAACAATTTTTTTTAAAAAAAATGTACGTATTTTTTAGTATAATATTAATCCCACTCCTTCCATATTTTTGTTTTCATCACAGTTGATACAATCTCACCTTTTCTTCTCTAGAGGTGGCATGCTCTTATGTAACTTCTTTCTCATGGACGCATGGCTGCCAAATCTCTGCGGGAAAATAAGAAAATAAATTTTTAAGAAAACATGCGTTACAATTAGAATTTAAATTCATTAAGAAATTTCTTAAAAATGTTATTGGTTTTTGCTTTAAAAAATAAAGAAAATTTTATGTAAAAAAAATAATGTAACCATATATTTAATATCGTGTTTGAAAATTTTAGTTAAACTATTTCATTTAATATACTTTGTGATGTTCAACAATTAAATTAATTTTTCTATAACCTCATCTGGAGTGATTAACTTTTTTCTACTTAGATGACTCGAGCATAAATTAGGAATTAATAAAAAAATCTTTGTGAAATTAATATTCCAAGAACGACACATAAAAAAAGTACAATAGGAAGATGACAATTATTGAGCGAAAAATGATGCTTCTTTAATTTTATCGTGTTATGAAACAACTCAAAAATTTGAAGATATCTTACCATACTTGGCGAGAAAATTGGCCATTGGCAGCCTTGATGATCGATCCATTAGAAATGCGAACAATGGTCAATACCTATCTGACTCACTCATTGTTTAACAGGCAAACTCCTGATGGTTCCCTTACCATTAAGGGAGATAGGACGTCTAAACCACTATTTCTAGACTTGCTGGTGGACACAATACGAATCTTTCTTTTGACAAGGGATTGAAAGCCTATCGTACCTGCCTCAATCGTAATTTTCTCGAAGTCCCTTCCAAGCATTTCTTAAAAAAAATTTGTATGTTCCTTGACAGAGAAGATGCAATTATTATAATTACATCACCTCGTTCTCCTTTGAGATTTCTTGAAGATTTTTGGTCTCGAGGACTTGATCTGGCCTTCGACTAGACCAGGGATCGGCAGACTTTCGTGACAGAAGAGACAAGTTATCAAAGAAAAAGGATGTTAAAGATATCAGGGAATCGTCTATATTTATGCTTGCGCATACATGGAGGGAAAAGGGAGGTTCGGTAGCGGTTGCGATCCAGTTTATTAAATAAATACTTTTTATTTTACTAAATAAAGGTTCACACAAATTATCATTTTTCATTCTTTTTAAAACTATAAACTACCAAACATATTATTCCGGTGACTTAGTTCGAGAAAGAACCAATGTCAAAATATCATAATGCTATAAATTAGACTTTCAAGCTTCTTGGAATAATTTCAAACTAAAATTACCTTCCTTCATTCTTCAGAATTGATTTTAGACAAAATGTTTCACTAAGCCGCTAGTACACGTTTTCCAATCCGATTCAATCAAAACTGCTTGCCCAACACGTTAAGAAAGCTACAAATACAAAACATGCGGAGCCTATGTTGCGCTATATCCCATAAAACTAACCAAACAATCAATACAAAACTCAGAGATTGAATTCTGAAGAGCAACAAACGCATGCGCAAAGACCCGCGGTTCGCCAACCGTTGTTCAATGTCATAGCACAGTAACTACACCGTGAGTCACTCTCTCCATTCTCATTTTCCATTCTTAACTTCTCATCCACTCACCATGTCTCCGATGGAGTTTCGATTCCTGCTTCCTCCTCGGACACTGGCAAAGACGGTGGACTTCCGGGCTTTGCGCAAATTCAAGGATCCGATGCGCATGAAGCTGTTGCTCGTCGTCGCGGGAGGCTCCTTCTCTGGGGGACGCTCTGAAAAACGAAGGTCGTTAAAGTGAAAAACAACAACGAAAACCACTGTACAAGAAATAAAATTATAATAAATAAAACAATAGTTAATACTGTGTTAATGCTTTACAAGAGCTCTAGAATCACATGACATTCCCATCTGTATCTAGTGGCAACGCTAGCCTAGTGGTCATGGTCATGGATTCGCGACCGGGGTTGTTTTAATCGAGTCGTAGGTTTGGACCCTGATGTTACTTAAGACCCGCCGTATAGCTGGGATGATGCACATTAAATCTGGTCGAAGTAATAAGGCTTCAAGTTGGCCTAGTATGGAAGATTGAGAGGGAGGTGCCGGCTCATGTGTTCTCGCTACACTTGACCGAATATCAACATTACGAGGTACGTTGCCAATAGCCCTCGGTTTGCTTCTCAATGCGACGTTAATAAAACAATCAATCAATCTGTACTTACATGATATTGAATCTTTTTCCTACGAGGACTGTTTTTTTTTCAACCTCCGATCGCACACAATGAAGACCAGGAATGCGGCAGCTAGCTGGTGTGCGCAGTAGGCTATTGCGCACCTCCCCCTATACACGCTTTGTCGTTGCCGAGTCCAACACACCCTTTCTTGTTGAATTGCAGTCACGTAAACATGACTGTCTATTGATTCTCCCGCCAAGTGAGAATTGCGAAGAGTTATTCGTTTCTTGCAGGCAGAAGGGAATAATCCTGTGGAAATTCATTGAAGAATGAGTCGAGGGTATGGAGACAGCTTTATGAGTGATGGTGTTGTTCGTGAATGGTGTCGAAGGTTTAAAGATAGCTGAACTGCTTCCCCAACCCAACGGCTTCTTGAGCAATTTAAATGGGACATTTTCAAACATCCACCATATGGCCTCGACCTAGCGCCAAGTGACTTTCATCTTTTTCCTGAATTGAAGAAGTGGCTTGGGGGACAGCGCTTCCAAACTGACCAGGAGCTCAAAGAAACGGTCACAACTCACCCCAATTGATTGGCGGCAACGCTATATGAAGAGGGTATTGCAAAGCTCGTTCACAGATATGACAAATGCCTCAGTCGTCAAGGTGATTGTGTAGAGAAGTAACCTTTGTTGTACATTACTTTTGGTGATAAGATTATTTTTTCATATTCACCCGTCTTTTTATTATAGTCAATCGGAGGTTGAAAAAAAAACAGCCATCGTATTACCCAGAGAGATTTCATGCTTCAGAATTAAATGTAAATTTACAGAAAAAGTGCAGAAGTTGAAGCGAATTAGTTTTAAAATTTGAGGTCTATTGTTAAGGTTTAAAGTTACAAAATTAGTCTCAAAAATTATTTGAGTTGCTGAGAGTGTGCGGACCGTCCGATCAAGGAAGATCTGCTCAAATCGATGGAGTAAGCCAAAGTCACTTTATAATTTGAGAAAAGGATAACTTTTGTGAAAATCGATATTATTATTATCATCATCGTCATCATTATTCTGGTTTGTTATCAGAATCTAAAAACCAAGTCTTGGTATTCTAATTGCGGAAAAATACACAACTGAGCAATGTTTTAAAATTAGTCCATGTTACTAGGCAGATAAAGGTCTCCTTTTTTTTTTTTTTTTATCTCATACTAAGAGCAATTATGCACCAGTTCACTTAAAAAGGTCTCCTTCTAGGTCTATAATATTAGCCGTGGTTCAATTTCGTAACAGAGGAGTTCTACAAAAACTAGAAGACCTACTTCCACTCGCAATCAGGTGAAACTTGATCGTGTTGAGAAAAGCACTCTTGAAAAAACAGGAGCATAGATTTGACGCTGTTCTCAAGGAATCAATCCTTACATTCCTCTGATCTTTTGTACCCGATTGATTTTCGATGGGGTTGTCTTAAAGATCATGTTTTCATCAATAATTTTAAAATCAATATTGAGCTCAGGACCAATATACATCAAGAGCTTTAAGCAATGTAGCAAGAGATATTGTAAACTGTTATGTAAATTGTGATGGAAAGGGCATTTATTTGCAAAATGGACAATAGCGCTCATTTAAGGGGTATTGTATTCCATACGTAGGTAAAATAAATAGATAATATCATGTATACACCTAACTCTTTTCTTTTAACACGGTTTTGAAGTAACACGGCTCACCAATATACTTTTTAAAACGATTTTTTTTGTTCTAGCATGAATCACTCCAAATTTTTTAAAATTCTAATTTTGACAGTGTGATCAGAAGACGGTCGATTTACGCCCACATAGTGTGAGTGATTTGGTCTACTTCATAACTTGTTTACTTTGTATTCTGGAGTTACGGGTGATACCCGAACTGGAAATTCATCGCGTCACTGTTTCGACTATATTCATTCGCTTAGTTAAAAAAAATTAATTGTTTTAAGATGTTAATAACTTGAAATATTTCCTTAAAATAACAATTTTGTATGATATTTTTTTTACAAATTCCTAAACGTTTTTTTCATTTCGATAATGACGAAGTCGAAGTTCAGCAATTAACGGCTGATTCGTGAGGGTTTGAAATTTACTACGAGTATGGAACAATATTTTCTTACTCGCGATTCGGACATGGAGCGTCCATTAAAATTTCAACATTTTCTTAAGTTTTGTGTGGCAGGATATGAAGACTTATATAAGCAACATGAGAACTCCACCCTCCCAAAAAAGCCGCTAATAACAGACTTTGTAACAATAAAAAAAACCAACATAATAACGAACAAAATTCTTCATTTGAATCAAAGCCGACAGTTGTGTTAGACATATTTGACATATCTACTGATAGCATTTTTGATCCAGTTCGTAATAAACGTTCACGCTTGTTATCAAATAGCGATGAATAGTTGTTAGTTAGTAGTTTTATACATAATTTCAATTTGAATTTTTTTATGTTGTATGTACCTATAACAGTTGAATTTCTGCACACTAATTCAAATTTTGTTGTAATAAAGAAATGGATTGCTTTTGTTTTATAAATATGTAATATGGATTTCATTATTACTTTTTTTTTTGCACAGAGTCTCTCTCTCTCTCTCGATATATATATATATGTATATATATATATATATATATATATATATATATATGCTACTCATATATATATATATATATGTATATATATATATATATATGTATCGATAGACTCTTTATATATATATATAACCTAAGTTCAACACACACACACACACATATATATATGTAATGTCAAGGTTAAGGACACTATGTCCCATTTTTAAAATTTAAATGAGAGTAAGTTTATTAAAGAGCATTTTTTTTGTATTCCTTTATTTACAGCTTGCTCTTTATTAATGAATATTTTTTTTCATTAAAGCACTTACAGTGGCTGGCATTGCCAGGAAGGGAGGGTGATGCAAGGACATGTATGCGCCCTAATGTGTTTTCCTCGAAAGCGGAATATTTACAAGGATGATTCTTTTTTATTTTACAAAATTGTATGTTATTTTTCTAAATATCAAATGTAAAATTTCTTTTCTTCCTCAAACATGCACATTTATTTTTTTTTTTTCATTTGAGAGAAGGTTCAGTGTGACTCTAATAATCATAATGAAATAAAAATAGAAGAATCTGCTGTCCTGAAGGTAGCTTCGGCAGTGTTTGTAGATGAAGGATGCCTTCCCCAAAAAAATGAAGTTTGATTCTTATGGTTATTTTTAATTATTTTCTTAGTGATCTTTGTTTTTTAAAATTTTTATGGCTTGATAAAGATCATATCAATACATGAAAAGTTTTTTAAAGGAGAAAGATTCACCTAACATATATTTACTTTTTTACCAGTGGTTATTCTAAACTAAAAAAATTGTTTCTGTCAGCTTAGTGATATGTCATCCCCTAGAATTATTTTCAACCTGAACACTTTGCACTTGTATTTTTTTTTGGGACTACACTGACATTTTAAATTAGAACACTTTTTTTAAAGTATTTTACTTTTAAAACAAAACTAATTACAATTTCCAAAGTAGACTGAATGCCCTTTACTTTCTCGACGAAACAGATGGATAAGTACACAATATCACTTTTTTCACAATAGAAAATAAAAAAAATTTAAAGAGTTCAATACGTACTAGTCTTCTCATTCCAGATATCCAAATCATTCCACGCTTGCATCCATCTACAACTCGTCTGGTCATTAACTAAAGGGGTGGGATGGGTAGGAGTCCAATAATGGAGCGAGCTTCCCTCGGATCCCCGCGGACCCATCGAAGCTGACAGGGTCGACCTCTGCTGGACACCTAATGGCCGGACTAATGGCTTATCGGGTTGGTTTATTAAGCAGACGTCGGGCCATTACGGAATCAAAACTGATAGATCGACACTGACTTTTATTCTACCCCCGCGGATGAATACGTTCTCTTTTTTTCTTTACCCTCACTCCCCTGGACTGTTTTGTAGAAATCTTTGGCGCTTTTATTCGTAAAAGCAGGATGGGGTGTTGATTGATCACTTTTGTCACACGATACCTCCCTCTACTCTTCAGATGTAAATAAAAGAGGGTGGTGGTTAATGAATAGAATCTTGCATAATCGTTTGTAATCAAATTGGTACAGGCTGTGTTAATATTAAACCTTACGGTTGCCTTAATAAGTATTCATTAATTCAAAATTTTTTTTGAAATTTATGTACACAATAGATAATTTTTTTTTGAGATTGGTATAATGTTTAGTACATTTAAATTGATAAAATGACTGTGAACAGTTTGTACATTAAAAGTACGGAACAGACATTTTGTTTGATTGAATAAAAATACTACTATGATCTTTCCGAATGTAATATATGTACCTCAGGGGCTTCTTTCTTTGATAAGAACGAAATCACGACTGAACACTTTAATTTTCTTTCCCGTAGGGTTCCTTGTTTTTGGTAAACAAGGGTATCGCGGGATACCCAGCGATCTTCTCACTTTCCTCCCTCCTTCTAGTCACCAATTGTTATATTTTTTTTTTCTTTTGTTATCAAACGTCCAGATCACAGCTACTTTCTTTAAGCACCATGGCTATGCTTTAGCGTCAATTACCTATCTCAGAGGAGTCGACTACGAGTGTCAGCCAAGAGAATACTTGTTGATGTCTCGTAGCCATATGTTGATTTGTGATTTTAGAGTTACAAGACAATTATTATTTTTGCTTTTAAATGTAATTGTGAAATGTCTCGTCCAGTGTGTACAATGGCATTGTCTTAGAAACGTCAATATTAGATGTTGCTACAATTATAGGTTTGAATTCTTTAATTAGAACAATTAGCATTAACATCATCCCCTATATATATATATATATATATATATATATATATATATATATATATATCGTTTGGATTGGAATCAAAACGATATAACTAAAAAATAACAAAGGGCTATTTGAGAATTGGGTCTCGTAATTTTCAACAACGGTAAAATAATTGGGAACAACATGTCATAGGTACATCCTTTTCAAGCTTCCATTGCTACGCCACCATTGAATTGATTTTTTCCGTTTAACGTGGTGATGTGAGTTGTATATTAAGGTCCGTACTGAGAAGCAACACAGGGGGCTATTGGCGGAACTTATAAATAGTAGAGATCAAATATGTGTCCAAAAATTACAATTAAAATATATAAATACATGTTACTGTAATTAAGTTCCTAAGTCATAATGTAACTGCTTCCGCTGAACGTTTAGTAGTAGTACTATAAATATAAGAGAAATAGCAGAATTCGATGTAAAATAACGTTTTTTTTTTAAAGTAAGCGATTTTTATATATAATTGTAAAAGTTTATTAAGAGAAAATTATTGAAATATTAGTTAAAACTGTTAGGATTTATTTTTAACTTCATTCATAAAAGACATTTGTGACAGTATTAAAAAAGTTACTCATAAAATCAAAGCATGCATTTGAAAATTTGTAAAGTCATTCTATTAAAAATGGGAATAGAATTCAGAAAAAATTATTGTGATAAGACTAGGCCTTAAAATGGTAGAAACTTTCTTTCTTGCGAATGATTACTGACTAAAGAGTCAGCAACCCATACTATCCTCGGTGTAAAGGGAGATAGTATCTTGCGAGAGCCTAAAAGGTTTGATAACCTCATGCGGTGTGGGGAGTGCCCCGTTGCTCCCAGAGGAAAAGAGTACCCTCAATCCTAAAAGCGCCTAGAGGAAAGAATATTTTGACTTATTAAAATTGTGAAATAGTAGTTAAAACTTGTCATAAGCGTAAATATTACATTATTAGGCGAATTCAGACCCCAAAAATTTCACAGCTCTAGCTTGATGGGAAGTTGAGTTTAAATTAACGATCGAAAATTTGTTGACACACACACACTCACACACACACTGGTAAATTCAGAAAAACGTTGTAAAATGTAATGGTAATACATAAAAAAGTAAATATAGTCCTTGATTGAACATCTACCACATAGCATGTGATAAGATTTTTCCAGGTTGAAAGGACTGACATGAGCTGGAACTTCTCCTCAAACTTCCACATGCTGATGGTGGGGGCTCCTTTTAAATTTATGGGGCTGGAGCTCCCTGACAGGGCAGCCTCTCCACATAATATTTATGTCTACTAGGAGTAGGTGGACTCTGAGCTTAAACTCGATTTTCAAGCCTAGACCCTCGCAGGCCACAAAATCAACCCACTAGACTCAGCACTTTCCACAAATACTAAAATAAAGCAATCTTACTAAGAGTTAGTAAGGGAGGGAGTTGAAAATGCTATGCATACATGAACAGATTCCTTAATTCCGAGTAATAAGCTATTGAAAATCAAAAATCAAGAAACCGTAAAAATATACAATTTTTTAAGAAAATAACACCAGTAAAAAACAGTTTTGTTGAACATGGTTACAATTCACACTTTGCGTAACATAATTTTTCTTATACCTTCAATTTTTTAAGAGCAATTAAGAACGTTGGGTCAAATTGTATTTATACAATGAGTTTAATGATTTGTTTGTTGTTGACGTTTATTTACATTTATCATCTAAAATAAATACGTGTAAAATATTTTAGCTCAATTCAAGCGTTATGTTAGTAATTAAACATGTAAGTAAAATTAAAAGTAAGCGATAGATTATGATACTAAATTGGATGTATTTAAGCTAAATGTAATTAAAATCAAAACAAACGATAGAGGAATTATTGAACCGCAGGGTTTAACAGCCATTTGGCGACTTGGCGAAAAAACACGGTGTAAAATTTAATTCTTTAAAATAATTATACGGTTTTAATCAATCAAATTTATTAATTATGGTAAAAACAATGTATTATCATCAATACAATCATTGTATATAAAATTTCAACTCAGTCGAGCGCTTTAAAAGGTGAGAAAAAAACTACTTGCTCCTAGACAAAGCTACAATGTGAGTTATAAGCTCCTTAATAATAAATCTTTGAACCTTCTCTCAACAACTATTGCGCTCATTCAATTTGATTTGTCATTCATGCAGAAAAATGTAAATTTAGTATTAAAGAAACAATATTTTAAATACTCCCTTTAGTAAATTATCAAAATAAGATTTGAGAACTTAGAACAGGACTTTGGCAATAGAAACTTAGATTACAATTCATATAGTGCTACAAATCAACAAAGCTTTGGATATGGGTTTTGATATGCTACACTGTGGTTCATTATTAAAGTTAGTGTCTTTTTAAGATAGATTTGGGACGGAGGGTACAATTTCCATTAAATTGCAATGACGTACATGATCAGTATTCACGTAAAAAATTTAAAAGAGGCTTTTTTTTGTGACAAGTATAGCTACGGAAATTTATTACTTTAAATCTCTCAAACAGGAAATTCAAAACATTTTCGAATGTTTTGAACGAAACCATATAAGATTGGGATTACACAATTTCTCCTTTTCCTTTTCTTGTCAAAACAATTAAGATATTTCAATTTTTATTTATAATCTGACAAATTTGATTACTATAAATTTAAAATTACAATTAACAAAATTTTACAATTACTGATTTCTGCAATAGCTTCTCTATAAAATTTCCATTTCAATATCTAAATTTCGAATATTTATTCTAATGTCTTTTCAAATGAAAAGACAAACACAAATAAATACAAAAATTTATTTATACAAATCAATGCTTACTAATCCTATAAATTCTAGATTCAAGGCATTTTGATTTCGTGAACGTAATGTTAATCATGAATATCTACCTTTCCCTCTACAAAACGTAGACCTATTCTATCTACTTTCAAACAATAAAATTATATCCCAAAGAACAAAAAAATAAGGAAGGTTTCCACGGAATATCTTTCCGATTTTTTTTTAAAAAAATATATTTTTTTATGTCTGTTTTTTAGTAATTAAGTTTGGTTTCCGGACTCTAAAGGAATTTTAAGGTACCAAACTGGAGAAAGTGTGTCAATTCTGCAGAACCCTTCGTTATTTTTTTTTCTTTCAGATGCACTTTTTTGCAATCAAATAGATAAATGGTAAAAATATTTGAGGACGGTAGTAGAAATTCCATAGGATTAACATGAGTTCATGAAATCCCTCACTATTAAAACGGGAGACAAACAAGTATAGATATTTCCACAGTAATGCATGTAATAATAATGATGATGAAACTTTTCTTTTCTTTTTTAAGAGTTATTTTACAATGGCTTATATTCCTTTAAGTCCTTTTCTCCAAGATCCTTTGAAAGAAGGACAGAGAGAGAAGAACAGAGAAGAAAAGAAATAAAGATGACAAAACCAAAACAAAGTAGTCTTTTTTGCTAAGTTGCTGAGCGTCACATCTTTACCAGTTCCGTGAAGCTTTCCTTTTCTTTTATTTATTTATTCGCACATGAAACCTGGTATTCTCTTTCTTTTCTTTCTCATCTCTTTTTTTCAACAATTAATTACAGCGACGAACCAAAGTCACTAATTTGTCAAGTAGCGGAGAAAGCGATCTGGCCTTAAACAAAACCACAAACCGAGGGTTTCTCGTTTGTTATTTCTTTTTGAACGGTCTCATTCATTTTTCCATCCACGAGTTGAGTAACGCAGTAAAGCTGGATAACTGCACATGCGCGTACGTAAGTATCTTCGAAACACGATTTTCTTCGGTCTACAGTGTTTTGTATATCCGAGATAAATCACATTTTTTTTTTTTTATATATATTTTAGTGGAATTGGCAATTAATATTTTCAATTTAACTTCAAACGCCTGTATTATTTCGATTCTTAGCAAAATAAGGTTGTTGATAAAAAAAAAAAAAAAAAAAAAAGGTTGTTAAAATAAAACTTAAATGTATATATAACGATTCAAAGAAAAATATAGGGTGTTTCAGAGCTTTTTTTAAAATAGTGTATAAAACGTGTATCTGATTTTAAAAACTTTGTGTATGAAACATATAATATTAAAACTTTGTGTATAAAACATGTGTCTTATTTAAAAAAAAAGAAAAAACAAAATCTCAAGCTAATATGATATATAGTTTCTAGAAATCTTTCCTTTGAGATAAAAAAAATTTCTTTCGAGAAAAATGAAGCTAAAGTTGAAAAATAACAAAAAATTAAAACTCGATTTAGTTTTATTTCCGATAAATGCGAGTTTTAGTGAACATTTTAGCACCATATGATCCAGAAAGATGGGGGTCTAACTTTTTTTTTTTTCAAAATCGAAACTTTTGAAGTTTAAAGGTCCTGAGACAACGACATTTTTAATGCAAAAATAAATTCATTAGTAAGGCGATAGTTCCACTTTAGAACGATTAATTACTATTCTTAACAATGTCCGTTGCTCTATTCTTAATGAATTTTTAGCCTCAACACTTTTACCAGTGGTACGGTAAATTATGTACATGCCTGTAATACGGCTTGTAACCGACATACACTAAATTACGTTACCAGCAGAAGAGATACTTTTTTTAGTAGTTAAAACAAAACAAGAATACAATACGATAATATGTCTCTAACATATAAAGATGCTAATATGTTCTAAAAATGAACGATTATTTAATGATTACTAACCTTAACAAATAAAGAATTTGAAAAAGAACCTTTTCTACAGCTGGGTTTTTTTTATTTTTTCATAAAAAATTGATCAATTATGGAGACAATAGTGTTGATGGATTAAGGTTCGCGATTATTATTTACAACATGTTACAAATAGATCCCGTTTTTTTAAATTAAGCATATTTTATAAGTGTTTCGGTTGTGAAAAGATTATTCACGCACTTATAATTAATCATAAAATTTTTTGAATTTTTATTTCGTATTATTATGTTTAGAGGCTAAAATATTTCATATAGTTTATTGTATACAAATATCAAATTAATGTCTTATTAATATGAATTTCTATCAAAAGAATTCCCAGTAGGTTTTGTTTGAAAATTTCAATGTATGGTTTCCTAGGAAGCAAAGCCGTTATCTGACGGCCACAATATTACGGTGGTTGGCGTCATAAAACCTTGTCAATGCAAACCAGATGACGTAATTTCTAATGAGCGTTGAATGAAGAACATAAATCAGCGGAAATCATGGTTTCCCCTAGCAAAATTGACTAGGAAAGTTAATGACGAAAATATTATGGTCGACAGAGAGAACGGCTACACTGAAACAAAAAACTACTAGATTATCCGTAACAAAAAAAAATACGGCAAATTTGTAACTGGCAGACACGTCTGCTCTCGTGAACATTTTCAGGGGATCTCTGTGTTCCCTTTCACCACAAAATTTTTCGAGAGTGAAATTAGATTCGGACACGCTTTTTTTAAAACATGCGACATATTTTCTGTTAGTTGTTTTCGGTAGAAATAGTGATTATTGGTCCCCGGTCGTCAGAGTAGAGTTAAAACAACACTTGCAGTGATGAGAGATCCGTTGATGGTGTGTTTGAGTTCTCAAGTTACGACGAAGTATCGACTTTGTTCATTTTACTTGAAAATGTCATCAGCCTTTCTCGAAGGAGCTGGCCGCATTTTAACCAGCACCTTTGGCAGGAATAAGAGGACCCAAATATAAAATTCTCGATAAACTGGAGTGCAC
>BMAW01103512.1:0-17012 GCA_019974015.1 Nephila pilipes
TTTATTTATTTCCTATGTAAAATGATTTTTAGCTTTTAGCATATCAAGAACAATAAAATTTATTATTTCGAATGAATTTACGGAAACTTTTTTTATATATATTATCGAAGGAGAACAAGTAACACCTTGACTGAGAATCGCATATACGAATATCACTAGCCAAATATTTTGTCCGCCTGGTGGATAATGAAATAAACAGTGAGCAGAAATCCGATATCTGATTAAAGAATATCTATTCCCATACAGTTTGAAAACTTAAGGGTTCAAAATAATTATATTTAATTGTTTATTCATTTATACGATTTTTCCACTGATTGAGAAAAATTTATTCAATTATCCCATACACACCTGCACAGATTCCGACTGTGGCGAATATATATTTTATAACATTTCATTTATATTAAAGAAAAGAACGAGACTGCATAATTCTCATTTATCTAAAACTACATCGAATAACTCTAACATAAAACCCATACATAGTTGCTGTCTTATGTCAAAAACCATCACCCACCCTTTTTCAATCGAAAATTTCGAATGCATTCAAGTCAAACACTTAAGCAAAAAGAGTCTACAGAGTTTCGCATTGGCAGATCCAGGTTTGCAAATTTACTCTCGTCTTCCGGGTGAAGGAAAAAAGCTCCTAAAAACCAACAAATCCAACCTCATTGTTTACTCTCTGTCAAACGCATGACATAAACCCATCCCAATGCAACACTGAATCAATACAAACGACAAAATATGCAATTTCGCCATGCTCTCAACCACACGCGCTGGGGAATTGTCTCCACCCACCACTTAGACCCTTTGTCAAACGGGCGCGCCTCACACAACGAGGCTTACATGACCTTTATCCACCTTTACGTACGTAACTCGGAAAGTATACGCACTGCGAGGAGAGAATAAGAAATTAATCTAATGAATGGGTTAATGTAGAGGTGAATATTCATGGGCATTGCATTCAAGTAAATGAATAGGATTGGAGACTTTTTGATACGAATTACATAAACATTTAACTGTAACAAGGTTCTATCTTCTACTCTGAAATATTAATTCAATGGACTTTGAAAATTTCTTCGATCCACTTATTGAAAAATAATAACAGAACGCATATCCATCTTTGAAATAGAAATCTATGTGAATAGAATTATTAAATACAGTAGAAACCTGATAAGTCGGATTCTTTCAATTCTTGAATCTTGAGATAACACGGATCGGTGTTCACGAAGTTTCTTTCTTTCTTTTTTTGAGAAGATATTTGCAAATGTCCGTGACAACATTTTTGTCGAAATATCATGAAAAATTGTTTACTTCGCAGAGATTTTTAAACAGCTACAAAGTATGAATGAAAATGTGGATGGGGAGAGTAGGCTTTACAAATATACTCGTATTCTGCTAAAAGTCAAATGGCATATGATGCTACGCAGTCTAAATGGAAGAAATTAAATAATTAAATCGCACTTCTAATTTTTTTTTTTTTTTTTACAGAGAAAACGTCTTTGCCTTCTGTAAACATGATTCACACTCGATTTGTTCATTAAAAAGGTTATTTTCTCTCTCCTGTCTCTAAATGTGTTCTATTTTCTTTCATTTTACTCCCTTGCTCCGGTTAACCTGAATTTTCGATAACCCGGACCGGATGTGGTCCCAATAAATCCTAATTAATGAAGTAATACTGTAAAAAAAATGAAATATTTCTTAATATGAAATTGAAGGGGGGGGGGGAATTATTATTTTGGTTATGCAACTTGAACCACAAATCAAATTAGAAAAATCGAAGCATATATATATATATTTAAAAAAAGTACGTGTATTGTTTTCAGCTTTCGTTTAATCAATGGAATACATTTTTAAACACGTTTCTTAAAAAGTAAATTACCTTAATGTAAAACGCGATTATAAAGGTACAGCTTTAAAACTACTCATTGTGTCAATTATGAAAAGAAGAGATCTGTACAATTTCATAAAAAAAAAAGATCTGATAATTTAATATTTCCAAGTAATTGGATTCATTCAAGTAATATTTTTAATTCACTCACTTATTAAACACTAATGATATTTGTTATTTCTCAATGACGATTTCATTATGATACTTTACATTACCAATATCAAGTTCCTCCTAATTTTGCATGTAAAATTTAAAAAAAAAAAGGGGGGGGGAGAAATCCAAGAAATTTTCAAATTAATTAATTCCTCAGACAATAGCTGCGGTGCCCTTCATTGCCTGCGATATTCATAACCAATCTTTTAAAAAGCACGTTACATCTGAAATATTTTCATCCGGAACAAAAAAAAGCGCACCATAAAAAAATTTCTCGAGGCACTAATAAAACAAACTTTGAAAATCACGTTTCGCTTTCATTTCGAAATAAACTCGCCAAATCGCTACATTCTCTTGGGATTAATAATCTCTACGCTTACTTAACACAGTTAAAAATATATTGCGTCAAAAAAAAAAAAAACACTTTTACTACCCATCACATATGACAAGTTCATTAAAACAAAACTAACCTCAACCAGACCACACAAAAAAAATGCTTCAGAAGAACAGAATAAGCAAAAATCATGCCAGACCCTGACTAATAACCCCATCTATATATAGCCCTAGTCATTTCGAAAGTAACACAGACCATAGACAGTGTAACTTTTTACTATTTAGTTATTTTAGAGAATAACGCATCCTCGTATCCCCCACTCACCGCACCATCCATACATGGATTCAACCAGACTACGATGAGCCACGTGACACCCACGATCCATGACGTCGCAGCGACGTCATACCGACGTCTTTTCGGTATCCGTAAAGCACGTGGTCAGAAAGGGAAATGAGTAAGATAATGAGTAGTTGGCTGATATGACCTTTCATTCAAGAGACGTTTCGGACATTTCAATGACTTGTCCCCGATAGAGAGATGGGTTTGCTGATACTGATTGGAGAATTGGGTCTCTCTGCTAGATTAGTACTGGCGGTTATTTAAATAGCCGTAATAAGCTATATGTGGAAATTAATACTATTGGTGATCATGAATGAAATTACTCTATGAGGAAGTATGGGAGAAGCTATCTTCGTGACGGAAAAAAAAGGGTTATTTGAAATGCGGTATACAATAGATATAGGCATGAATTACAATATCATACTCACGAAAAACAAAATGGAGAAATTAATTTCCAAAAAGTAAAATTTGAGAAAACTCATTTCAAAAATATAATACTGATTTTTATGCAGGTAAGTTGCATTTCGCGAATTATTTGATGATAAATTAATGTTGTATCTGAAACTTCCAACCTTTGCACGATTCTAATTACTCAATTGTGTGTGACGATAGAGTAATTATTAGAATGTACACATAATAAAATTGGAATAAAAACAACGAAATTTCTTCATGGAAACAAAATAACGCTTTTTCATGACGATTATAAGAAATGAATTTTCTTTTAAAAGAACTATTAGAATGACTAGCAAATTAAAGTTCAATAAATAGAAAGGTTTAAATTTTCATGAATGGTTGCAGTAAATATGCATTATCAAATTGGGGTATCATTTTAAAAGGGTCAATAATATTGTAAATCTCAATTTGATTTTGATATTCATAACAGACAACATATTAACCTCAGCGGATTTTCCCTCGTGTTATTCTAAAGAAAAACTAGAAGACCTTGAATCACAATAGTTAATACATAAAATTCGAAGAATGAATAATACAGCCTCTATCTTACCTTATCGATAGTTGATGCAAACTGGGATATCAAAAAGATAAACCAAGGCGGTATCATTACAATAGATTTCAAACAATTGATCATGAGTCATAAAAGCGAATTCCACTCATCAAATGACAGAAGGTTTTTTTTTTTTTTAACAATGAGTTCTTATTAAAAATTTTTAGAAATTTAATTGAAACTTAGGTAACTCTAAAAACAAACTAACTTAAATACTGTGTACGTTAAAATATTTAATAATTTAATTCACTGGCACATAAAACAGAATTCTTAAGAAAAACTTCGTGGCAAATTCACGATTCCAAAAGATTTCTTACACGTTTTAATATTAAGCAACACATTTAATTGACCATAAATGAGCATTAAATAACGCAGCTTTTGCTGTTTTAAAGCGTTTCAGTAATTCTACGGTTTAGATAACCCAGCAGGTGCTCTGGTCTACCTGCCGGATTACCGTATTTCTATTTCTCTTTCCAACAAAATTTAAGATGCTTTGTCGTTGATATTTTTAACGTTGCTGTATTTGAATGCCTTGTGTATGAAACATCTAGATTGTTTTTTTCTGCCCAAAAATCGTACACAACGATAAAAAGCCAGAAAATGAAATTTCACAGATCTTTTCATTCGACAAACAAAACCCCCCAGGACTGGTTTGTATGAACTCATTTTGATGTCAAAAGTGCATTATGTTAAGATTGAAATTTCGAGAAAGAAGTGTGATCTAATTCTTTCTCTTTAAAAGACCATTATTTATACGTTAATATTTCCCTGCAAGTGTCCAAGAAAAACATTACAAAGATTGCTTAGCTTATTGTGGAACGAGTGATTTGACTTATTTGATGGGATGGTGGAGGTTAATGGCGCAAGATTCAGATATGGCTATGTTGTATCAAATAGAATGTAATTGTGATCTAGACGAAGGGGTGGGGGAATGGAAAAAAAAGATAGAAATTGGTTGACAAGAAGGGACGAAAATAGAGAAAGAGCGTTAAGGTATCCCGAGGCGCAGCACCCGTGTTAACCAAACACAGAAAATCCCACGGGAAAGAAAATATCACAGAATGCATCGGGTCATGATGCTCGTATTCACCTAATGGAAGTACACATTTGAGGGCGTGTGGAATGCTTTGCTGAGAACGTCTGGAAATATTTTAATAGTGATTTTGTTTTTTTAGTTTTTTATTAACGTCGCACTAGAAGCAACACGAGGGCTACTGGCGACGGACCTCGTCATTTTGAACCACAGTCAAGTGACGAGGACGACACCTGAGCTGCCCCCCCCTCCTAGAATCCACACCACACCAACGGGAGGACTTTGGGCCCAGACAGATTTAACGAGCACCAGCCCCGGTTAAACGGCGGGCCTTTGGCGGCCAAGGATCGAAACCGCGACTGAACGAAAACCGCCGGCCCCGAATCCGGAACCTTGACCACTAGGCTACCGCGGCCACTATTTTAATAGTGAAATCTGAAACAAAAATTATTTATTGCAATTTTATTCTAATGCGCTTTTTAAATCGCGACTATTAAACAACATTGTAAACTTTTATTTTTATTTTATTTATTTTGCTTAAGTTTTAGAAAATACTAGATTAAATGATAAAGGGGGCGGAACGAGGAAACAATGTTTGTTAAAAACATCGGTGTTCCTGTTAATGTGCACGTGTAAAATGTGCTAATATTTAAAAATGGATGCAGCCATCGATTATTTTCTCAGCATCAACTATTACCCGAAAAATACTTACCGCATTTTAATGTATATAAGGAACCCTCACCCCTTCCCAAAATTTTTGGGGCTTAAGATAAGGAAAACAAAATATTCAAAGATTTTTTTTTTTTTTTTTACTTAAATTTTTTTTTTTTTTTTTAAATTCACGATAGCAACCATGAAATTCCTCATCACTATCACATGATACATGGCCGTAGAGTGTCGGTCTATTGTTATGAAATTGGCTTTAATTTTTGTTCATATTTAAAACACTGTTCGCTTAAAAGAAGCATCCCTATATTTGGGATCCAGTATTTTGAAATAAACAGTTCCTTGTACATGTTGAAACACGGTAATATGTGACGATAACTCCATAGGGCCATTGCAAGTTTTTATTTATTTATTTTTTTAACCCTTTCTCGCCTCAAAGCTTTCAATTACTCTTTGGGTTCCTTCATTAAGTTATGCAACGAATATTCAACAAAACGGATTTCAAAGTACATTTCATCTTTGCAAAACCCGTAGCAGGATTCAACCTAAAAAATAAACCTAAGAGATGATACGGCTCTAAAAAAAAACAGTCATATCAAACCATTGACATTGAAACCCTGATTATTCGTTTAAAATGTTCAAAGGTTTTCTAACTTTTAAGCATTGCGGCCCACTTTCTTAAAAGTGATGTGATGTGATGTGATGTGATGGTGGAGCTTAATGGCGCCAGCGCCAGATGTGGTTATGCTATGCCAAATAAAGTGTAACTCTGATCTAGACGTTTGAAAAAAAATGGAAGATAAAAATTGGTTGACAAAAAAAAAGGGTCGAAAATAAAGAAGATTCCTAGGGTATCCAGAGGGCGTGACACCCGTGTTTAAGAAACACAGTAAACGCCAAGGGGAAGAAAAAAATCGCTAGGGTCTAACGGGGTCATGATGCTCGACATTTCCTTTAGACAAGCTCCTGGGGGAGGGGGCTTGAAACCGAGTTTAGTTTAGTTTAGTTTTTATTAACGTCGCTCTAGAAGCAACACGAGGTCTATTGGCGACGGACCTCGTAATTTTGAACCTCGGTCAAGTGACGAGGACAACACCTGAAATGGCACCCCTCTTCTAACTTCCACACCACACCAACGGGGGGACTTAGGGCCCAGACAGATTTAACGTGCACCCGGCTACATGGCGGGTCTTCAGCAACCAAGGCTCGAACCCGCGACTGAACGAAAACCGCCGGCCAAGAATCCGAAACCATGACCACTAGGCTACCGCGGCCGGGGTTGAAACCGAGAATCTAAAGCAACGCACTTCAAGGAGCAACGAATTTTTTCAAAGACGAAGAAAACTATTTCCGAAAATTATTTCAATGGTCAAAAAGGAGCTTTTGCGAAGAAAAATGTATTAAATATAGTTTCACTAAAATATTTTTAATAAGGCGTGTGAGAAGGGTGCATTTGTTATCGATTGCTGTTGGTGGCGGTAATTAAGTTCATGACAATTAGAGTTATTTACAGATACAAAAACATAATTAGATACTCTGTTTCCATTAACAAAAATCCAACTTCAGAAAGATATGGAGATGTAAAAGGGAGTAATATTTTCAATGCTTCAAAAGAAAAATTTCGTAAAGTTTGCTGGACAGATAGCTAAAATTATATTAATTTACTAAGCATAAAATTCAGTTTTAGAAATGTATTTTCGGATAAGTCGATGAGTACTTCCATCAGTTTTCGATGATTTTCTAGTAGTAATGATTACCCGGCATGGCAGGCGCAATCCAGTTCTTATTTTAAAAGTTTTTTCTTGTCTTCAAATAAAGTAGTAATTAAAAATTTTCTTTCAAAGTTATTCAAACGCTTTGAGATCACGGTAATTATTCTACCAGAAACATTTACACTTTCGATTACAAGCATTTGCAATGTTTCAAAACATTCATATTTGAGGTATTCTTCTTTTCCCCCTCCATAAAAGCAGTTTGATAATTCCTCAAATTTTGGTATGCACCGCAAATATATTTCTACCTCCCATGTCTGCTAAATACGTAAGCTTCAAAACAAAATTCAGATCGTACAACGATGTTTTCTAATTCGTTTCTATCGCCTGAAAACATTGCGATTTCTTTTCGGAATTCCCGAAGTCTCCTTCGCACGTTTCCTTCAGAAAGCAGAAGTGATTTGTATATATATATAGTTGTTTCTTATTTCTTCGAAAACTTTTTCAAATAAGCGCGATTGTAACTACCTTGATTTAATTAAATTCGCTATTTGACAGCAACGCAAAATTTTTTTTAAACACTCTGTATGGCTTAAATATTTGTTTCGATGCTACCTTGTGAAAGTTGCAGTGAGTCCATGAAGCGTTTGGACTAACTCCAAGCACTTGAGTCACATTACTTCTTTTACCGCAGAAAACTTATGCAACATCTGTATATTCCCGACACATTTCACTTAATCAAAATAATTTAATTTTAAAATAAGTGTCGAGTCTTTAATATTATAATTGGTTTGCGAAATAAAATATTTTCATTAGAATAATTCTTCCATACGAAACGTATGAAAACAAGAAGGTGGAACAGCGAGGAAAATTTACTATCAACAACTCTTTGGACCAGCTGATCTTTTGCTCACCGGGTCATTTCACTAATTATGAGAGCTACTGTAATTTAAAGCGGTATCGTTTCGACTTCCTTTAAGCTCTTTTCACCATACGGAACTTCAACTGCATCCTTTATCGCTGGGAGCAGTTAAGTTTCGCCAATTCTGCATGGCTTGTATTCAATTTGATAATTATTTTGACACGAAGTCGCATAACGTTTCCTTTGATCTTGACGAAATGCAAAAGTATTGTGCAGCGTTCTTATGAAAAATTCGAGAGATTTGTTTTTTAAAAATCGGAAATCTTTTTCTGAATGTGCTGACGTAATTTACTTGGGAGCATGCTTTCGTTTGAAAGTATTTCATTGTATATAACACACTCAGGTTTAGCAGTAGACTTTTCACAGAATGAAGACTTCGTACTCAGAATCGCACTTTCTTACAACCTTTCTCTGTTCAGGTCACCTTGAATTTGAACTTGAAGGTTGGCTTTCATCAGCATTCGTTTTTTTTTTATCAACCACTTATCCACAATACAGGTGCAATAAAACAGTCGAGAAAACAAAAAATAAACACAAAATAATACAAATGATAAAGAATCGGTTCGAAATCAATGCGTACGCTAGCTAAATTAAACTTTCATAGCGGAAAGGAGTTTCTGATTATGTGGGTGGGATCCAATATACTGCATGGAAACGTAAGCGAAGCCGCAGAAAGGAGAAACAGGCAACGCGACAAATATATCGTGTGCGAATGGCCGATTCTTTATATATATAATCCACACGTTGAAAAAACTCTTCTTCCTATTTGCCATTGGACGCGTGTCATTTGTTTGCGTATTTTATTTCAGTCATGTTGCTACTGTGTAGCCAAGATGAAGATTTTAAAAGTCCACGTCACATTTTTGCAAATTGTTGTAAGGTACATATACATATATATTCAAAGTCTTAGTTTGGTTTGAGAAATGCTATTCTACAACGTAAATTCAAAAAATTCTGGGACACCCGCTCATAAATACAAAATAGCATTATCTTTACAAAACCGACGGGATGATGTTGCAACGATCTTCAGTTACACATATCCAAACAGTTACATTCATTTCTTTCTACTTCCGACTCCATAGTGTTCCTTTTCGCAAAGCATGTGTGTGCGTCATTAGAAAAAAAAAAAAAAAAGAACATCAAATTTGTTACGAAAAGGAAATTGTTGAAATTAAATGTTTATTGAAAGAAATTGGTGAACATAATGATTTAAAGAATATTTGCCCTCGCATTTCTGAACTAGTCAAATGACGAAATCAGATTATGGGCAACGCAAATATGCGTACGCGTGCGAAATTTTACATCAACAATCCTTTCACGTAACATTTGTTGACAAGTGCGCCATTGATTGCCGATCACTGGTCAAAGACATTTTTCAAAGTGGTCACATTACCAGAAATATATAGTCATGTACCAGAGAGATTCTAAATTATGTACTTTAAAAGTAAAATATACTAACAGCAAAGAGGGGTATTGATAGTCCATCTAGTTCTATTGTACCAAAATAAAATGAGACAGAATCATCGTCATTTTATTATTTCGTTTAATATTTGTTATTAAACAAGACTTTTTTAAAGTACAGAATCGAATAACGAAATCAAAATACTCAAATAAAGGTGCAAAAAAGAATGCATGATTAACACATTTAAAAAAAAAAAATTCCAAATGGAATTCCGAGTGCAGAAAAAAGCATAACATTTAAAAAAACAGTAATGCCATAAAATCCGAAAAATGGGCTTCTTCTCCTCCTTTAATTCAGATCTTAAATTTTTTTCAGTCGTTTTTAATTACTTATTTTATACAATTATTAAACTCATAATTGGACAAATATTCTATAATACACAACGATTTTCATTGGTAAGTTTGATTACTTAATACTATGATTTTTATTAATTAAAATTTTTCCAGAAAATCGAAACTAGTAGACACTAGTTTGAAACAGAGGGTTAGAAACTTCAAACTATGATGTTTCCCAATTTGCACTCTTCCCAAATGAAGAATGTTCGATTTTACAATCACTTCCCCAACACCACGGCGCAATATTGCAATAATATGGCGTTTTCTATGTGTTTCTTCCTCGTACTATGTAAATGTGGGCTGAAAGTTCAAGACATATTCTCTTGGAGAAGAACTTAGAAGAAAGAGTGCAGCTATTCCTCATTCAAAGGTTTCTTTTCAAGATCAACTGCAGACCGTAGCTAATAACAATTTATGCAGCACTAGCATAACATAAGTAAACATTTAAAGTAAGATCTATCTACCAGACGCTGACATAAGCTAACCTAACAGGGGCAACCTTTGAAACAGCTTTGTCTTCTTTTTTGTAAGCAAGTAACACTTCACCTCGCAATGCAAAGGACAGAATCTTTATCTCACTTCTATTTGTAAAATAGGGAATGTTTATCGTGAAATGTTAAACGTCAAATCTAAATTTATGAATGCCAAATTTCATTTAGACACGTAAATAAATGTAAATGAAATTGATATATTCCAATAATGTTCATCACAAAATGCTCTCGTATTAACTTAGTCGTACATGTTGGAAAACTAGAAATTATAGACAATATTTTACTGAAAACTAAGTTGTTACGCCCACAATGTTGAAAAAGCATAGCATACATTTTATTAATACACATTCAAAAACGGAATTTTTCAAAATGTTAAACATGGCTCTTTCCTCTCTCAGCCAATCTTTTGAGTTGTTTGACAGTGGATCTCACACTTGTAAGAAGACGACGCATCCAAAAGCGAAAGGGAAGTTAATCGAAAAATAATTATGATAACCAAAGCTATACATAATAAATAAATATTCCTCTTGAACTTCCCCACCTCATCCCTATTTTGACATTTAAAAGCCCTAGTTGACACATGCATATAAGCAGCATAGGTCGTTAAAGCTACAGTTAGGTTATACTTTTAATCCATCAAAATCGTTGAGAATTATTTATTACATTTGACTATATTTAAGCAAATATAGATGATTTTATTCCTTAAAATTGACTTTCACTTTGAGAATAGATAAAATTCTATAAATTACTTTAAATAACATTTATCTTTCCTACCTTTGTTTCTTATCAAGTTTCAAACTTGCACCTGAAATAAAAAAAAAACTCGCCACACACACTTTCAACAATAAGCGACCAAACCACATATATTACCATTACGTTTCTTTACTGTTTCAGTAAAGCAATAAATATCTCAACTTAATGAATGCAGCGTCCATTACACCAATTGTCAGTGTTTTGAACTCGCGATATGAAAAATAGTGAAGTTTGCGACTTTGGCTCAAAGTTAGGCGACTTCTTTTTCAAAAGAACATTTGTAACAAGTCAGAGTATTCGTTTTTCACAAGAGAGAATATTCAATACAAACTCAACAATCCAGATAGCGGAGCGGGGAAAATGGCGTAGAAATCGAAAACTCGCCCACTAAAAAATTTGTTTAAATTTACTGATATTTCTCCCGTTTTTTTTTTTTTATTTTTTATTTATTTATTTATTTATTAAGATGGTTAAATGCTCATTCCGTATACCATATGAATATAATAATGCTTGTTTCGAAACTTTCTTGGATGGAACGATTTAAATATAAAAATCAGAAATTGAGGCCATTTTAGTGATATTTTCCGAAATTCGCCAAAAAACGGTTTGTTAGCTTACTCGCTCGAGACAATTTTGATTGTTTATTTAGAGGCGCACAGAGAGGCAACACGACACCTGATGACGACCACCTCAAAATTTTAAAGCTCGGTCAAGTGACGAGGATAACACCAGAACAAACACTTCCTTCTCCAAACTTCCACACCACGCCACGGGAGGACTGGAAACTTCAACAGATTTAAAATCAAGCAGATTTCGGGGGGAGAGAAAAAAAAGGGGGAAATACCTTTTCGAGTTGCATATCATCATCACTCTTAGTTTCAGGACATCAAATTTCGAGAATCTGAGTGGAAAGCAGTCTTTGCGTTATGCAGTTTCACATACACAATCCCTTCTATTAATATTGTTATGATCGAATTTTCAAATCTTTGCCATATAATTTTAACATGAAGTATAATTTGGGCCATATCACCAATTTGTAATTAAATGACAATACTTCAAACGTATATAAATCACACAAATAATTTCAAAATATTTTTGACAGTTCACCTTCCACCTATTAATCCACTTATCTATCATAAAATTAAATAAGATATGAGATAACTGTTTAAAAAAAAGTAAAATAAAGCACAAAAAATGTCTCCTCTCCGAATTTTTTTTTATTCTACCGGCATCGATGATTAAACGATTCATATACGGCTCTCTCTATATTTTTTAATACTCCAGCCACTCTTCATAAAACCGATTTGATAACATTGCACGTGAGCCATTCTCGGCACGAGATAATTTCACAAATCAAACAAGAGATAAACATCATTGTATTAAAACAGATAAAATATTGTACAATTTCGATGAGCAGAGAAATCATACTTTAAAATGAAATAATTAACCTTAAATATACATCAAAATCGATCGTTTTTTTTCCAGCGATGAAAAATATATTTTTTTAAAAAATAAGAAACTATAACAAAGATTTTTTCAGCAGATTTTTATTAATTTAATAAAAAAGTAAAAAAAAAAAAAAAAAAATTAATACCTTTCTAACAGATTTTCCTTTCATAAAACTTTTATCGATGAATGTTTCGTCCTCTTTATTTTTATAGGAAGAATATATTTGTGTTTTAATAATTAGTGAGAAAAGATCATCAATTCACATTAATATTGCAGTCATATACTATAGACCTAAAGATTTCACTTATCTTTACTTATAGATATACTTATATTATATGAAATTTCATTATTTAAACAATTAGTGAAAAATTTTCCATTCAATACCATTTCTCGCTTTTTTTTCTCCCTTTTCTTTTAAAGGATATGAAGTTTAAACATACACTAGTATTGCACTCAGTTTATTCATTTCAATAATCGATGCATACGAAATATTCATATATATAATTGCTTATCTATTATAACAAATAAATCTACTAAGATATCATTCAGAATCCAATTAGAATATAGTAGACAGTTTCAATGGCAATAATATCCAATTAAGAAAAAGAATATTAGTTTTAGAACGCAAGAAAATTTATGAAACAAGCGAATTCGAACATAAATATGCAGAAAAACTGTTGACTAAAAATTCAAGGAAAAAAAAAAAGTTTCCCAAAATAGATATTGGTAAAACTGGAGTTCAGCAAAACTTGCAGACGATCTAAGTATTATACGGAGAGGGGAAAAAAATTTCTTAAAATTCTTATTTTGCTAGAGCTCATCTTAGCAATAATTCTCCTTCGCAAGCTTCTAAAATTTCTCAGTATTTAGTTGATATGCTGAAGAACTTCGATCCCAAAATAAAAACTTATAAAACACTGTTATTTAATTATATAGAGTGGATTTATTTTTTTCATCATACTGTACTAAAGTTTTTACAAAAATGGTAAATATAAGTTTCTGGATTTTTACACTCGTTAATTAAGAAGAAATAAATTGTTCCAGAACTTTGAATCAAAATGGTGTGACATAGTTCCCCGACAGAAATTCTTAGAGAATTCTCTTTCAACAAAACGACGTGTACCATTGATGCTATATGATGTACATTTGTAGACATTAAGCGCCAACTGAGGTACACCACTGGATGTTGGTTTTATGTGCTATAAAATCAACCAAGTTTAAATAAAGTTTTTAATGATAAGTATGCTAGTTTAAGTAAAGTGTGTCGTTGCCAAAGTGTGATGAGAATAATTAGCTTGATAGGAAACTAGCATTTCTATAATTTGGTGAATGCGTAGAATCAAACGAAGGAAAAAGATCTTAAAAGTTAAGTATTTTTAAATATATATATAAAAAAATTAGTTTTAAAGTTATTTCTTAGTGAAAAACATTACAGTTTATAAACAGCTTAATTCTGAACAGGTTAAAAATTAAAACTTTCAAAATGACATTACGCTGCCCGTGATCACTACGTGATGCATATATGAATACACTTCCATATATTTTAAGTATTTTTAAGGAATACGAAAACACTGGTTATAGTACATTTTGGTTAAAAATCAAGTTCCCTTTTTATTTTATGAACAGTGCTTTTTTGTTTGTTTGCTTCTACGATAATAAAGAACAAAATTTGTTAAATTAATTATTAAAAAAACCAATAAGGCAGATTTGTTTTCATTGAGCATAATACGTCCCGGTCTTCCCTTGCCTCTGACTAATTAATTTTTTGAAGATCGTTATATTTATTCATTTGTTTGTTCTTTGTAGCAGACTTGCGATTCTGTTTCGAACCAATCATTTAAAAAATATTATATCCGACAGGTAATTGGAATTTCCACTATTAAACAATATTTTCAACAGAATGCTTCAGATTTTTTTTTTTTTTTTTACAACAGTATTGATTTACAACAGTGTGATATTAATAACCCTACTTTCCAAAACATAACCCAATTATTCCTCTAATCACAAAATTAAACACCCATCAAATGTTCTTTCAAATTCTAATATTACGTAGTATATATTTTCTACTTCTTTTTCTCTTCTGTAACATGCCAAATGCGGAATAGTGGATTAAACACCAACGTTTTAACTTCCTGACCTCGGTACAATTTTCCATCTTCTTTGCATCCATCTTTTCGCTAATTTCGAAGCAAAATTTTTTATTAAATTTCTTTTTTAGAAATTATCTTTATTTTTTTAATAATTTTGTTTCCTGTGATTTTTAAAAAATAACAATGTTGAACCGATTTTTCCCCCAAAATTCTTTGCGCCATACTTCTTGAACGGTACGTTGAAATATTAAGATACTTGCACCATCTAGGAGATTCCAGTTTGTTTTGCTTCATAAAGAAGATTGAATTTATTTCGAGTGTACAAATTAATTAGCAAACTTTTGGACAATTGCTCAGAAAAGCATCAATTTTGTACTCAAAATTTTTAAATCGCTCCATCCAGAAAAAAAAAAAAAAAAAATGACTCATACAACACAATATTCATATGGTATACGGAATGAACAATTGGTCCCTTTAAAAAAAAAAGGAACAGACAAAAATATCAGTTTGCGGATTCTATGCGAAATTTCAATCGCACAAAATTTGGAGTGCTTAGTTCCCTCCCCTTCCTTCACTTTCGCTAAGATTTTCGCTCGCATAGCTATATCGCATATTAATTAATTAATTGGCTAATCGAAAAACAGGTAATCCAGCTAGTTTTTTTTAAAGGTATTCAACTAGATTGAATCAGAAAGTCAGAATATCGAAATTTGTATAGCGAATTAATGTATTTGAAATCTTAGCCATCTTTAAAAAGTGACTTTATTTACATTTTACGATTTGAAAATAAATTACAAGCAATTAATATTAAATAGTATCTATACTTTACAAAGCTAGGTTTTAACATAAAATTTATTTTCCAATTAAATAGACTTTTGTTTCAAATATCCAATTCTTGGGGGGGGGGGGGGGCAAATTTAAAATCTCACATTTGAAATTTTATGAAATAGTAAAATTCTTTCCATATTTTTAGACAATTGTTTAAGATTTTATGCATCAGAAATAAATTGAAACAGAATCTATATTGAAAAATTTCACTGAAATAGTTTCTCTTTCCTTAAAATATTCCAAAACGTGTTTGGATTTGGTGCGAATGGCAACTTTGCAACACGATTAAAATCACTGATAGAGTGTAATCACGAATTGAAATCTTCTGGCCAAGTTAAAAATTTTGTTTCAAATAAAACTTAAAGTTTCTCAAAACGTTGATTCACTAGGACAATTCAATTAATTCGTTTTACTTTGCACACGTTAAAATAAAAGTTTCGATTTATAAACGTTTAATACTGGATTTGTCCATGCACCTTTTCGGCACATGGCATTAAAAAGTAATTAAGATGTTTGAATATTTTATCTAAGATTGGACATCTTCCAAAGTTCATGAATTCCCTCTTAATCGCATGTTAAATCAAATTAACCGTATCGGAAGATCTTCAAGGTCGTAAGCCGTTCTGGAATTTTAAATCAAAACGCGGTATCTTTTCCAGCATCTTAATTCACACAAGCTTGCATTCGCTCAAGTAAATATTTACTTAACAAACTGGCTTAATAATACAAAAATTAATCATGAAAAATTAAGAAAGCAAATTTTGATAATTGTTAAATGGTCTGCAACTATGCACTTTATATGTCTTTACTAACCTTTATTACACAAGTTCTTAAGAATATTGACAAATAAAAATGTCGAGAACACGATCATACACATTCAGTAAAAAAAGGTCAAGAAAATTCTCTACAATTCTTCGTAAATTAAGAAAATAACAATTTTTCTCTCCACATGGATGGGACCAAATTTAACTTTTCCGCTTGACAAATTATTTAATTTGAATTCTGCCAATATTTTTTTAAATAACAATTTCGAAAATATTTATTAGAAAGAAAAAGAAAAATATTTTTCAAATTTAAAAATTGAAGCACGCAAAAAAAAAAAAAAAAAAAAAAAAAAAATCATAAATCGCAAATAAATCTTACCCATAAATCCGCACTGCACCGTATTTACATCACGCAAACAAATTTCTTCATTCGTGCATAAAATACATTTAAATCAGGCATACCATATCAAAGGCAAAAGTTTCGGGGGGGGTTCCTAGTTAAACATTTTAAATTTACCGCAACATTTTAATTTAAGAAAGAAAAGTTACTTTAAAAAATTATATAATAGAAATTTCTAGCATAAAAAGGGTTCAGTATAGCTTTAATAGTGGTTTCAAGAAAGCAGAAACAACGAAAGGACAAATTATTTATTTACAGCAATAAACTTTTTTTTGTTTGTTTCTTAAAATATGCAAATAAAGAATTTTAATCATCCTTTCTCAAAAAAAAAAAAAAACATTACGTCCGTATTGTACACATAGTATGAGGGTCGTACTTTAAGTCCAAACAAAA
>BMAW01103512.1:17112-37891 GCA_019974015.1 Nephila pilipes
CCCCCCCCCCCTCCCTTGTTCCTCCCCCCCCCCCCCCCCCCCCCCCCCCCCCTAGTTAAACATTTTAAATATACCGCAACATTTTAATTTAAGAAAGAAAAGTTACTTTAAAAAGTTATATAATTAAGGAAGTTATATAATAGAAATTTCTAGCATAAAAAGGGTTAAGTATAGTTTTAATAGTGGTTTCAGAAAGCAGAAACAACGAAAGGACAAATTATTTATATACAGCTATAAACTTTTTTATTTCTTAAAATATGTAAATAAAGAACTTTAATCAGCCTTTCTCAAAAAAAATAAAATAATAATAATAGCATTACTTTCGTATTGTACACATAGTATGAGGGTCGTACTTTAAGTCCAAACAAAATCCAAAATAAGGCACTCTTTGCATCGAAAATGGTTTGTTTTTAGTAACCCTCTTGACTCACTAGACAGCTGTCTAAGTCTCAGTTATTTTCATCGCATGGTTTCATTTCTGTTATCGATTGAAACAAGAAACTCGTGTTTATAGAAAAACGGGGGAAAGTGAGTTTCGAGAGGTGATTAAACACTTATAAAGGCTTAATACCAAAAGAGATCAAAGCTAAGTAGGATGAAGTTCATGGCACATTTGCTCCTGTGTTTGCAACTATTTACAGTTTGGTAAATGAGTTTAAACGTGGCCGTACATCCACAAAAAATGAACGTCGTTCGGGACGTCCAGTGGAAATGACTGCTCCCGGATGAATGACAAAATCCACGATATGGTTTTTGAGTAGCGACAACTATTATTTCGGGGAACTTAACCCTCACGGGCTTCTATCCCCTGTGAAATGGCTTAAAAATGATGTGACCAACAAATCAAAGTGCGCTAAATAGTTGATGTCACAGGCATATCGCACGTTACAGTGTTTTAAATTTTGCAAGAAAAATTGGTGTGAAAAAAAAGTATCGACAAGATTGTTGCCGCGTTTGCTCTCAGTGGAAAATAAACGGAAATGTGAGGTCGACTCTGAGGCAATATTGACAATTTTTGATCGCTATCCTGGCGAGTTTCTACGTCGATGCAGAGCTGTGGAGGAAATGTTGATACACTACTACACTCCAGAGACAAAGGAATTAGTGAGTTTTTGAAGGCGAACGGGCTCCGAAGAAAGCAAAGACGGTGAAATCGGCCAGCAAGGTAATGACCACGGATTTTAGGGATGCACGCGGAATCATCTACATCGATTACTTGGAAAAAGGGAAAACATTAGCCAGGGAGTATTATTCGTCATTATTGCACCAAGTGAGCGAAAAAAATCAAGAAAAAAAAAGTCCTCATTTGATAAAGATCCTCTTCCATCAACACACCAGTGCAGTTTCGAAATTCAAATAATTACAACATCCATCGCATTCACCGAATCTGGCCCTTCAGTTAAGTTTTTTTTTTTATTCCGAACTTTTAAAAAAATGGCTCGGCGGACAACGGTTCATGCCGAAACAGATATTTGAGGATCTTTCGACATTTTACTTCACAGATGGTTTTAAAAGGTTGGAGAAACGTCGGAAAAGTGTATAGAGCTAAAAACAGGAGATTATGTAGAAAAATAAAAATGATCTACCTAAAATAATTTGTTTTTCTATCTTTTTCTAAGGACTTATTGAACGACCCTCGAAAGTAATGAAAATACAGAGCCTGATGGATAAAAATATTCTAACAAGTAATCAATGACCATTAAAATGTGTTTTTCTCATAATAAAATTACCATAGTGATTCTAAAAGTAGAGGAATTGCCATCTTAAAGAAACAAGTTTTCAACTTCAGATAAATTCACATTTATAACTAATTATGAACCATAGATCAAACAAAATATGAAAAGTTAATTGAGTCAAAATTTACAATTTCATTTAAAAAACACTACTTAGAAAAAATAGCATTTTAATTCACACTTCAATAGTTTAAAAATCAATATAGAAATCGTATTTTGTATTCCGTATCGTATACTCTCGCATTCGAAGGAAAAAAACCTCAACAAATATATTAGAGTCAACGACTCTCTCTCTCTAATTAAAAAAGTTCTTTGACTGTGCCATCACTCAATAATGTAATAAAATTTCTTACTGATCAAATACGTTCATTTATGACCTTGCGATACTAATTCACCGATAGGGTCAATATTCCATCAAAGACGCAATCCTACGCACAACGAATACCTTTCGATTAATAAAAGGACCAAAAAAAAAAAAAAAGAGAATACGAAAAACACGTTATCAAAATTCTGCCTTCTTTTTTGAACTTGATGAGTCAAACGTCTGAAAAAGAAATAAAAACGATAAATTGAAGGGAAAAAAAATTTTAAAAAACGAAATGAAAACGATAGGGAAAATACAGAACTGAAAGGAAATAACCGATTAAATATTGGCTCTGCAAGATAAGGCTTAAGTCCAAAGTCGTTTATGCTATTCGCACTGCAGAATTCTTTCACTCATGTAGCAAACATGACACGGAATAGCAGCAACAGTTCGGTCATGCGGATGTGCTGTGTTGTAGGAGAAGAACGGCTATCCAACGGCAAAACAATACCGGAAACAAAACCCAAGGTAAGTTATTCTATTTTATTATTATTCTTTTAAAAAAAAAGAATCAATTCCAGTAACTTTGAATGCAATATTGCGGTCATCGAATTTCTCAGCACGTATTCTTCGCTCATTATTATTCCATGAGGTAGCTCGCTGATTAACCATAGTTTTTTGCTTCATTGACTTATGATTGCTGTCAAAATTAAGATACCCGATTTTCATCTGATAACTGTTCACAGCATTAAAGCTAAATAGCTTAAACCTTGTTTATATTTCAGAGCACAATTGTGATGGTAAAGGGATATCAAATGGCTCATTAATAAACTAAATGGCAATGTGTGCTTTGACGTCAAAGAAGTCTGACGAATCAACTTTCTTTTTGGTATTATTTGCAATGAATAATAGTAAGGAAATTCTTTTAAGTTAAATAACTTGGTCAATGTTTTCCCCAGCTCAGAACTGCTTTCGATTTTAAACATGACAAAAAAATGTATAGGAAAACAAATCGAAAAGGGTATACAAGTATCGAAATGTTTGCAATATCTGGAAATTATGATAGAAATATATTTACTAATAAATACAGAAATCCCTTCATTAACACAAATTGTAGGTTTAACGAAAAATGGGGGGGGGGGCGGACAGCACATATTAATGGAATCAAGAATTCGTGTAAAATAGAGATTCATTGTATATTCTCAGCCACATAAACTCTTGACTAGAACAGAAAAAACTTAATAGAAATTTTTTTTAAAACAAAAACTGGTTACAATACAAAATTAGTAACAAAGAATTACTGGTAACAAACCCCCTCACTTTTTAATGTATAACTATATTTGTTTCCATAGTTAAATATTACTAAATGAATCTTTTATAGATCTGATTCTCAAGCATGTTATATGGAAACTGCATAATACACAGTCCGCTTAAATAAAGGATTATGATGTATAAGAATCTGAATATGCAACATATTACTTATAATTTACAATTTCTGCAACAATAAATATAGTAAATATTTAATCATGATCTAAATTGTTCCAAGATGAGGAATTAGTTTCATGTATCATAATACATTCACGTATATAAAATGATTTCCTTGATATTATTATTATTATTTTTTTTTTAAGTTTTTAACGTATTTTTATAATACTTGTTTCAAAAAATTTTAATGAATAAACCTTAAAAGACTAGATATTAAAAATAGATTATTCAAAAGTCTTTTTTTTTTTTTTATTTTTTTTTTTTGTTTTTTAAATCCGATAATACTACAGAACTTTGTGACTCACATTCTGAATGAATCACTACAATATCAGTTTTGGTTATCTAACGGCAAATATATATCCAGAGATATCTATGTTTTCAGTTAGAAAAAACTCGAAGGATTACAAAAAAAAGTCAAGATACAAAAATGTATAGACCACGCAGCTTTGCAGCCGTTAAATTGAATGAAATATAGAAAAATGATCAAAACTATAACTTTCATTTACTTTGCTCTATAAATAACATCTGTTTCTACGAAAGAATAAGATAACTTTTTCGAAATGAGTAAAAATACTTCCAAAATTTCTGCAGGTGTGTACTTATTTGAGTAAAATACGAATCGCGGCATTTAATTTCCACCTTGCGTTAAAAATTGTCTTTTTAAAAGTGACAATTTTGCATAATTAAAGTACAAACATAGAACAACGAATGAATGTTACCATAAAAAATTCGTAGCTGATAAAATTTTGACAGTTTTTACAAAATCTCTGCATTCTTACAAACAAAAGAAATCGTAAACAGCTTTTGCATAAAATATGTTAAAACTTTTCTGTAGTCGAAATAGTAACATGTCGATATTATACTATCTGCGCAGTAATTATTATGAAACTATCAAGAATTATATATACTGCGATATATGTATATAATGCAAAGTTTCTTTTTAATACCTTGGTATGATAGTTCACATCACCTTTGA
Organism: Nephila pilipes; assembly: GCA_019974015.1. Lineage (NCBI taxonomy): Eukaryota > Metazoa > Arthropoda > Arachnida > Araneae > Nephilidae > Nephila > Nephila pilipes. The sequence continues at coordinate 21,611 of BMAW01103512.1, forward strand.
TTCATACAATGCATTTATAAAAATTTGGTTGGTTCGTTTAATTAGCATCGTTTTAAAGTTACATTGGAATCAGATGATTTAGAGATCTTCTTGAATTTCAAGAGTTGGAATCAAGATTTGAACATCATCAGTTACAAAGATAACAATTTTAATCACTGGTCAATCGCAACACGTTCATAAATTTTGAAATAAAATATATAGTATACGAAAGATTGAAATACATCATTACCAATTTACTTTTCTTTTAAAAAACAATGTGAAAATAAAATTTACAATATATTATAAATATAACGATATGATTAGAACACGCTAAATTACATGAAACAAATTATTCAAATGAATATGTGTAATCCTATTTCATATTTAACTCGCATTTCAATTTCAAAATGTATTAAGCTTCCAATATTGCATCACCAAAAACAAAAATCAAATGACAAACTTTTGGGGTAAAATCAAGTAAAAAATTCTTTTTAGCCTCCTTCCTTCGATCGTACAATTCAAATCTAGACGTAAGAACCAGTTATGCTCCACAGATCAGACCACATATAAGTAACCAAACAGCTCAATTCTTTTAAAACAAAAGCATTATTAATCATAAATTAATAATGCTTTTAAAATAGCAAATCACCCCGTTTAACTGTGTTTATCAACAGGTGAAGAAACTTCCATTTTCTTTTTTAGTATATACACAAGTCATTAACTTACGCAGCTGAAATATTTTGTTAATGTCGTCCATTCATAATGCACTCTAGTCTTAAAATTTCATGATCTTTTAACGTAAGGTCCTATACAGAATTGTTTGGAATATTAATTGTATTTCTTAAATCTAGGTCGAAAATATCACATGATGTATAAACATCAAATTCAAAAAACAAAGGTTGTAAAAGTAAATAAACATAGGCTCAGAATATTTCTTACACATTTGGATCATTTCGAGCAAATGTGAAATAATAGTAAATTATAAATGAGTATTTCACAAGCGTAGCTTTTAAAATAAGAAATAAAACAATACACGGTAAAATAAATAATTTCTTATTCCTTGTGCTCTGATTTCAAACTCGAATGCATTTGGAAGCAGACATTCTACATAAGGATTGAATTTGGATTATAGTCAAAGATATGGTAGAGCAAGCTCATTAAAATTCATGCTTAAAAAAAAGGGGGGGGGAGAGAGATGAAGTATGGAGATGACTATTTACATGTTTTCTCAGAAGAAACGTCATTGTATAGTTTAATCATTGACTTTACTTTAAAAAAAATTTAATGAAATATTTTCCTTTAAACGATTGTCGAAAAAGAGATTTTAAAAATAATTATTTGCTTAATTACTATTTCAAACCTGTTTACAATTCCGTATTATGAAGGAAAATTAGTTCAAGCATCATCAGCATTCGGTTACTGGAATATAACACGCCGATTTATGTTTGTACACGCAACACTTTACACAATTCATGATCTATAACGTACCAAAAAAAAAGTGAAAAATACTTGATCTCATACTTTTCAAGAAAACAACCATACAAAAAATCCGAGTAAATTAATTACATTGCTGCGTATCGTATGTGTGGGTCTTCGTACACTGGCAAGAATTTTCCCGAGTTTAAAAATTCTTTAGGAAATAATATAGGACAAATTAAGGATATAAATATTCTTGGTGTAGACTACTGAAATATTCACTATGATTAGATAGTTTTTTAATATATAACTTTTAAAAAATTTTCCTAACTAAAACATGATGCGAGGAGGTGGGGGGATTATAAATTTTATTTCATAATTCATGAATTCAAACACCTGAGAAATGTCACGGCTTTTCAATTTTCAATGAATTAGTCATTTTTTCATGCGAAAATAAAAGATTCTCCTAACTTGCAGGCGCAACGTTCTAAAGCAAACAGACCATTGATACTATTCATCAATAAAACGAACTCAACTAACGCGTGATGATTCAAGCGTTGCAGAACGTGACATCGGAAGAGATTCCGACATTCTTTCCTCCACCTCTTCACACTTACAAAATTCTTATACATTTTTTCACACATTCCGTATCAGCTACGAGTAACAGACGGCAAATCCTCCCAGTATTGTTTTTTTTTTTATACAAGAATACAAAGCTGGTTTGAGGATTCTTACTATTTCACAATTATATAATCCAAAAATAGTCTTTGTGTAAAGAAAAAGTTTCGTAAACTATAATAATTCATTTACACGTTATGAAAAATTTATGATTAATCTACATATTTGTTTATAATTGTTTTCTTCAAACAAAAATGATAATGTATTAACCTATACACACACATTCACTGTTTTTGCATACTTGTTTAAAATAAAATGCTCACTCCATTTTGGTTCTATTATTCATTTAAATTTCATTAATTTTCTCAAAAAATGATAACAATACATTATGTGATTGTCATTTTATTTTAAACGATATTTTTGTAGCGGCAAACAAATATATTCAATTTGAGGATAATCGCTTTTTTTTTTTTTTTTTTTTTTTTAACTCATTTACAGTTCGATTTCAAAATAAGCAATTTAGAAGAGAAAAAAGTTAAAACTTGGTTTCTTATTTAGATAAGAGTTATTCATAATATCATATTAAATTAAGTGGGGAGGATTCAATGAAGGGTATTCAATATCAATACAGATATTTAAAAAACAACACCTAATTATATTTTTGATGTTCCTCCAAACACCGGAAGTGAATAATAACCATCTTAATTATAAAAAAAAAAAAAACGGCAACGGGATATATGCCGCCGATATTTTCTCCCATAAAAACTAGCAGCCTCGGTATTCTGTTAAAATTCAGCAACCAGTTTATTGCAACGAAGTGGAATCAAGCTGCATGACTCTGAATCAAGCTTACGTATCTGGATCGGGTTATCCAAAGGTGAGCGGGGGATCCTCAATTTTTTTCCCTCCTTGGAAAAACAATTCTAGTCATGAATTATGCAGTTAACCGGTTTGGGTAATAATTTACGAAATGCAAAACGAGATCATTTACTGCATTCAAGGGGTTCTTTCGTTATATTTGCTATTAACATAGCATTTCAATCGCAAATTACTAGTGAAGGAACCATTGCAACTGGGGGGGGGGAATTTAAGAAATTCTAATAAATAAATATTTCTCGCAGTTTTGAAAATTAAAACACCTCATAATCAAACAAAAAATAACATCTTAAATCCAATTCAAACCTATTATTAAAATTAGATTTTCAAATCCAGCCCCACGTTTCCTTCCACTTAATCTATTAATGCAGTAAATTGTTTTACAGAAAATGTTAAGGCAAACAATGAATGCTATGAAGTTTAATTAAAAGAGGGGGGATATTTAGTTTGTGTGTTGAAGCTGTTCCTTAATTGTATGAAATAAAATGGCTTGAAAACTGAAAAATACTTTTTTTTTTCTTTTTTTTCCCCACTCAGACAGACCATACATACAGACTGAAACTTTTACAGAATATATCTTTGGAACAAATTCAGAAATTAATAAAAGTTAGAAAATACATATTTTAACATGTATGATAAATAAAAATAGCATCAATAAAACTCCGCGGAGGCTATTAGAGGAAAAAAATTTCATTACTACTTTATTCGCATTTTATTTAATGATGATATAAAGATATTAAAGCTTTGAGATGAAGAAATAATCAATAAAATATACAAGTCCAGAAGAATTTTTTTACATAAAGAACAGGAAAAAAAACAACCCAGAAGTTTACTCGCTTTGTTATAAATAATGTTAAGAATCACACACTCTCCAAATTTTTTTGCTGCTATTGTATTTCTCGGTTTAAATTCTACGGAGAAAAGTAAAAAGTTTTTTAAAAAACGTATTAAAGTTGTTGGTACTATCTGATGTAGAATTTCAGACTCATCAATTCAAAAATCGCCACAATCTACGAAGGGACGTTCTAAAAATAAAACAAGCTAAACCATCAGCAAAAAAATCCCGAATCCATGCGACAGACGCCTTGCCAATCCTGCAAATAGATTGACATGGTTCTAATTCTTAGAGGTAGTCCCCTTCATTCTTCAAGCTACGCGAGGAAATTACCTTTCCAACACTCGTTATACGATATTCTTATCCTGGGATTTTTTTTTGTTTTTTTTTTGTACAAGTCGGAATCAAGCAGAGCGTAATTTATATATGACATATTCTAGAATCACATGAATTTTTAACTCTTGAATATAAGTAAAAATAAAATTAATGCTGAAGAATACTTTAAAAATGTACAAAATGTGACTCATATAAACTTGCACAATATAAAAGCTGCACGCTATTATAAAATCTATACTACATATTTTTTAATATTGTAGTGCAAACATAATTTAACTACCAAAATTAATTCCATTCAACAAAAAGAAAAGCATATTTTTGTCTATTGTTAAATAGAATATGGTGGGCTGCATTGTATTACTTCAAATATTGTCATATGCACTACACATTCATAGACTTTTCCAATTTTTATTCCATTATACAATCATGGGTAATACAGGCCCCATACGGAACTCTGCCTAAAGTGAAAGTTTTAATTAAAAAGTCTACTCTTAACGCTTTTGTCTTATCATTAATTTTTTTCCATTTGTTTTAAATAAAGAATGCGATTATTTAAAATTTCGCGCCAAAAATAAAATTCTCTTGTGTAATTCAATTTAATTTTTTTTGAAAAGCGTGAGTTAAAATATTGCTTCTTAATCTAACTTTTTTTTTCTAAAATTCTATAACGTTCTTAACGTTGATATTTAACAAATTAACAAATAAAAAAAAAATGAAACTTATTCTATGGAGTTATCCAGAACATTTCCTATCCTAAAATAAATTAGCATTAAAATTTTCAAAATATCAAATCTAAATCTACGAGACTAAAATCGAATAATCGAATGCCGTTTGAGCAAAAAATCGAATTGATACTCATGGGATCTAAATACATGGGAAAATACAAATATTCAATCTTGCTGACACGTGTACACAAAACCATGCATTTTATGCTCTCCAGACTTGTTTTTGCCCAATTTCTCAAAACACAGCATAGGTAGTAATGTCACGCGAATATTGCTTCAATCATGATGTTTTCTGCTAAAAAGGATAACTCATACCGCTCTACGCACGCCACACTTTTTTTTCCCTTCCAAATTCTAGTAAATGTTTGGAATTGTTCTACTTTTATTGGTGAATTTAATCGCATAAATCTCATCAATAATAAATAAATAATAATTAAATCAGAAAATAATACATTTATTTCATTCTTTTTTTTAAAAAAATTTAAAATAGCAAAAGAATGAAAATTTTAAAAAGTTAGGTTCGGCGTTTACAACAGCTCGAAGATAACTACGAGTAATACGAAAACAAATTGTCAAGTTCTATCTTTTGTAAACTTTGTTTTATGTAACAATTAGAAGAATAGTAGGCAGTAATGTTAATTAATCAGTGTGAGAAAAATATTGTTTCCATGAATGTTATGTGATATATAAATACTTCACTCTTTAATAAATATTTTAATCATTCTTTATTATCCTAATTGCGAAAAAAAAAATCAAGAGAGTTGCCGAGATTCAAAAATAAATAAAAATACAAATGTAAAGTTATAGGAATCTATTAAAAAATTCAGTTAAAACATTACAAAGCATTAAAAATGTAATTAAATAACAGACACCACTTAACTCGGCCTTACGGCAATTATATATATATATATATATATATATTTCTGCAAAAAATTTTGGGAAAAAAATAACTATTTTGAACCTACGATAATGAATGACAGTGACGTGTTGTAAATTTTTAATTTGAACCAAAAGTATTGGTAATTCGTCAAAATAGTTTCGAGTGTGAAACGATTCCCATTATATAAATTGTAAGATCTGAAAAGAATATTCCGATTCAATAAAACTCACAAATGACCTGGACGCATTATACAGAAAATTCTAAGATACGACGAATTTTGTGCAGAAAAAAAAAAGTTATTCAGATCAGAAGCATTAATAACACAAAACAACTTTTTTTTTTGTGTGTACTTGATGGGTCTTTATTATTCATTCCTTCTCATTTCTGTTACACCTGCTAATAGGAAGACCCGCTGACCTAAATTTTCACCAAAAAGCAGACGGCCAGCATTTTTTATTTCGGTCTCTTCGAACACGAATTATCTCAAGCAGCTGTTAAAACAATTGTCTCTTTCACCACGATGAATTCGTTGGGAGATTTAAAATTAGTGGCAGTGATCCCTGCACATTAAGAAGGTGATCAACAGAAGAAGACTTGAGATCTTTCTTCTATTCTTTAGTGCTTTCCGATTTCTTCACTTCACCTTTTCTTTTGAAATTGACATTTAGTAAATTTCACATACGTTATCTTCATTATTTTACTCAATTTATTGAAAATAACCAGTAAAAACTCGACCTTACACATTTATCTAAATTATTTTATCTATTCTTAATTCTTAAATTTACGTCTTGGAGGTAAAAAAAAAAAAAAAAAACCATATCGGACTTCAAAATTTTCAGCATGCTTTAACTTTCGACAATTTAGCTTTTAAAAATTCTCAGCATTTTTCATAAATCAATTAACTACCGTTATGAAATTTGTGCTCACATTATAACTCACTTTATTTTTAAATGAGTTACGAAAAAGAAAAACTAATATTTGCTCAATACATTTAATTAAATTCTAGTTAATAGCCTTGTATACCTATACAAAAAATATTTATTGTATTGAATGCAAGATGACATATTTATCTCAAAATTCGCCTCGATAACTATAAAAAGGACACAAGTTAAATCGTTATGTACTTTATCGTACTCGGTACTTTTCTTTCGCTAAAAAATTACACTTATTATTTTTTTTAAAAAAAAAGTTCCCAAGAAGAACTTTTTTGCTATAAAATTGAGAAAAGAGATTTTTAAATTTACACAAAATTCACTTTTTGCTGCTTTAGAAATGAATCTAAGTTTCATTTAAAAAACATGTGGAATTAAGCATATTCAACCAAAGTAATTCTACTTTAAGTAAAATATAAAAGAATTTATTACTTTAAGTTCAAAAATTTAATTATTCCAATAATATAAATAAGAATAAATAACAGAGACGAACACTCTTTACTACCATTCAATGCGTTTGTTATTTATTAAGTTGGTTGTTTACTAAATTTATCGGAACTTTATTTCCCCCTATGTATATGAGATGAAGCAAAATACAAATGAATTTTTATCACATTATTTCATTTTCTCGTAATCAGAAATCTTGGATGTTTCAAACTGATCTGAAAATATGAACAAATACGCAATTAACCAAGACCGTTGTACATGATTCCTTGTAATACTTAAAAAGACAAGACTCGTTTTTGTAAAGCATAACATATTATGAAACGGTGCAATTTGAATTACGGAGGCGGAGACTTGAAGCTGGCTTTATTTATATACTGTTAAATATTGCATTGTAAGTAATGCTTAAGGTTAAACTACTTTAGCAAAAAAAAAAAAAAAAAAAACCATTGTAAAACAACATTTTAGATGTTACATTAACAATTCAAATCAATCGTAAGTGCGCGTAGGTTGTCCAGTTCAGAGATAAAGCACAGGGATCTCAAAATCAAATACAACAAATCAGTGAGATATACATTGTAGAATCATGGTTTGAAAAATGAGTTCGATAATCAGTTGACCTTCACGTAGCAATAGACCGATATTTATTCTAAACCAACCGCGTTTTTATGTTCTTGAAATTAATTGCTAAGTAGGAGCTGGCGAATATTTGGCTCCAGAAAGCAAACGTGGTGGAATATGTGGTTGTAAAAGGAAGAAGGAATGAATTTATTAGTTTGAAAAGGAAGCAGAGCTGAGGGCCTTGGGAGCCCTCTCCAAAGGTTCTGTCATTATTTATTAATTGGGCTCTCCGAGAACTTAAGGACATGTCAGTTCGTTTACATTTTTTCCCCCTTACATGATTTGTACGTAAAATGCTGGAAAATGTTTCAATTCATGGATAAAGCCCTTTTAGATCTGGTAAGATCCAATATAAAATCAGCAACCAAAGAATAAATCGAATCAAGATTAGATTAAATTCTTGTATGAAATACAGAAAAACTGACCATGTTGTGACCTTTAAATCTTGCTATTGTAATCCAAAACAAGACATATTATCAGTAGATGTCAACAAACGCGTCACGTTGAAACCGTTACATAAAATTCCGGCAAATATCTTCATATCCAGTTCTACGAATATTTGTTCCAAGAAAAATGATTCATAACCTAATATTCCTTTCGGGAAAATTTTTTGTTTTTTGGAGTATATAGCAAAGTTACCAGAATATCAAAAATGAAGCTCACCAAATGATCACATGGTTCGCTGCACTTGGTTCGTCTCCCTATTATTTTGACCTTGAACACCGCGGGGCACTTTTAAGTGAAGACGGGACATGAAAGTGCACGAGATGTGGTCCATTAAAATTTTGTGGAGCATGACAAATTGGCGAGGGCGAATCTCGGCTCGCCGTAGTTCCGTTTCCGCGCAAGAACTTGTTGAAACTGAAGCCAATTGATCATAAATAGATATTAAATTGCATATACTTCCCTATAACTAACGCATACTTCGTTATGGATAAATATTAAATAAGTTTCTTTCAACAAAACGAATAATAATTTTCTTTTCATACTGATTGATTAAAGTCTGTGACATAAAAATTTGTAAAATATCACATGACTTTTAATATTCAAATTATTCCTTTAATTTAGCGAAGGAAATATGCTCAATACTAAAAAGTCAAGTGCAAGATAAGACTCGGACAAAAAATAATTTTAAAAATGTCTACGTTTTAAACTATTAAATAAGATATTTTCTTTTCAATAAACTCAAAGACGAATATGGTGGTTTATTTTTCACAGCTACATAATGAATTTGTAATGAAAACTCGAAATTTGCTGCAACACTTTGGGTCCTATTTTACAATTTTTTTTTACAAAAAATTAAAGATGAATTACAATTTAAATGTCTTGTACTTTTCAGATTATCCTACTTCACTTCATTTTAGCGTACTTCATCCAATTTCGTTTTACAAAGTGAAAATACCGATCTAAAAATCGCCTGTTAAGCTCTGGGTGAGAGAAAAAATATGAACATTGAAACGATGTAGAACTTATACAAACTCTGAGATAAAAAAAACAAATTTACATTATACGAAATAAACGATTTCGGGTCGAAGCTATTCAATCCCTGAAAATCAAACAAATTCGAAAACGGCATCGAAATTAATTTATTATATCAGCAATTAAAAAAATAAAATGACTTAACCGAATACAGTAATTACACATAATGAACAAAAAATTAAATGACGTACTGTAATATAATTTTTTTTAAATCGAAATTTCATACGTTATACAAAATTGTTAAAAACAATCGCGGCATTTTTCATCCATTGTATCAGCACAAATATCTCTTTTTAAAAAATGCTAATTAAGAAATTTTAAATAATTACTTTTGAACAATTTCGATAGAAAAAAAGAATTTATCTAAAAAAAAATCTTGGGAGTTAGCTTTAAATGTAATTAGACCCATTTCTATAACTTTACACTGACATCAAATTAAAAATATACAATGGAAGATCCCCCTCATGTGACTCATCTTTTTCTAAAAGAGCATAACTGTTTCAAAGAAGCAAAACACCTTATATAAATAGCTAAAGCAAAATTGGTTTTATGTTTTTCTAACGATGCTGACATAGCAAAAATTCTTCTTCGAGCTGTCGCGTATTTCCTTAACTGTTTGCACGTTTTTTGATAAACGGCTATGCTTGATCTGTTGCCAACACGAAAAGCAGGAGGAATCTATTCTGCAAGAGTACTTAACCAGCATTTATGCTAAACTTTTTCTTCTCCAGATTTCTCCTCCCAATGATTCTACAAGACATTAACAGTATAGAGATTCTATTTTCCACATCAAATTGTAATTACTTCTTTTACATAATACAAACTCATTAAAATGTTTACAAAAAAAAAAAAGAATGAAATAAATATTTAACAGTTAATGTCGTTTCTCCCTGTCTCGCTTCATTTTAAAAACACAATTATCTATAAAGTGATAACACCTTCGTCAACTCAACAAATTAACATACAAATGGAATTCTAAAGAACGATTTAATTATAACTTGAAGCTTTTAAAATAACGGCAATTAGCGTTCATGTAAAGCTACATTTCATAAATTAAAATTTGACAAAAATAGACAAAAAAAAATTTTAAGTTTTTGAGTATTCTGGATTAAAAAAAAAATACTAAAATGCTTTTATTCTTCTCTAATATTCAAAATTATGTAGTTCCAAATTATTACAACAGAAAATTTCCTTTTCAGGTAAATATTAGCCGTAAGAAAAATTAAGATCATACATGATATATATTTTTATATTCATAAGTGAAGTTGAAAATTTAATTTTTGAAACATTTTTATAGAAATCATTCCTTTACACATAAATTAATAAACACACACAAATGCATTATGTAATAAAAAGAGTTATCAATTATTATTAAAACGTTTTTATGTATTTCACTTGGTGAGTGTGTGTGTCATCAAATTTTCGATCGTTAATTTAACCAACTTCCCATCAAGCTAGAGCTCTGAAACTTAGGGAACTGTTCTTACATGCCTCACAATACAATATTTAGATATTTGCGACCAGTTTTAACTAATATTTCAATAATTTTTTTTAATAAACTTTGGTTTTAATCTCAAATGATATTGACATAAATCACAATGTACTTTCATGATTAATTTCTGAAACTGAAATTTTAACCAATAATTAATTAGTTAGCTTACATTATAATAGGAAAATAGTTTTTAGATTTAAATTAGTAAATTAAGCTTTTAGAAACTTTCATACATCAAGTTACTTAATAATTGAAAAAGTATTGCATGGAATTTTTTTCCCCAGAAAAATTTCTTTACATTTATGAACTTACAGTCAATTTTTTTGAGTTTGAATAATTTTTCTAAAGTGACTCATTCTAGGTAATATAATTTTTCCTTTAATGTGCATCATCATATTATTGTTATTTACAGAAAACATAATTCCTTCAGTATAAAATTCAAATATCAGTTCAATATCTGACTTATTATAAATACAAACAAAACACAGCCGCATTATATGGATAATCTGCGGAATAAAAGCAAGATTTTTGAACTCACCTTTCGCTGTTGTTTTTCCCAAGCGGGATCGAGTAATCCTTCTCGCTCCCACTCCTCCTCCTGCTCCATATAACCACCGTCCATCATCATCATTGTGAACCACTCTCTGCAGAAAAGAAGGAATTTATTTTATCCAGATTCTGGTATTCAAATAAAATGTTAACTTAACAAATGTTGAGCATCCTAACAAAAACAAAGTTCCATGAACAAATTATTGTACAACCAGGCTTTTAAATTTGTTTATATTGTGCTGCTTTTTAGCATTTCAAACAATAAACACAGTAATCATAACAATTCCTATACTCATGGTGCTCATTTCATAAAAAAAATTATACTCTGAAATATTTTCTGAGGATGCAATCTTCAGAGAAAAAAAAATAGGGCATTGATTATTAAAAATTAATAATACCAAATAGAAAATTTTAAAAATATATTTTTAGATAACATAATTAAGTAACATTTTCAATACAAAAAAATAGACTGATTCACAACAATATAAAGCAGCTTATTTATCATTTAATTATTGTAGAATACTTAAAAAGTAAGTATGACTTATGTGACAAAAGTTACATTAAAAATTTGACATTAACATAGAAATAATAAGCAAGAAATATAGTAGAAAGAACAATTTTAATACACTGGTTATTGACAACCCTATTAATATCAATTTTCAATATATGATTATATACACACATATATATCTAAGTTATATTGTTCGAAATATTGTTCAAATTTATTACTAGCACATCAATTATCTTGTTTAATAATTTGAAAATCATAGACATTTAATCAATCATAGCTTAACAATTATAATAATTCAATGCTTATAATTATTTATATTTTAAAATTTTTTCTTTAGTGAAAACATCGTAAAAAGTAATCCATGCAATCCTCTCTCCCCAAATATTACAAATTTAAAAATGGAAAATAAAAATTAATACAAAATCAGCTTGGTAAAATTAAATAATTTTAAAAATTACACAAGAAAATATATTACAATTTATAAAAAATATTTCTAAAATCAGACAACTTATTAAGCAATAAAATTTCATTTGTCTATAATTGAATCTTTTCCTTTTATAAAAAACATTATATAATTACCAAAAATATTTTGATAAATAAGGGAAACAATTACAGTTTTACTGCAACTAGACAATTAAAATTAAGAAGTTTTAAATTCAGTAATTTTTTTAATTTTTTATAATTTTATTAATAGAGCACAAATCAAATGCATTGTATATTCTAATACTACTTAACATATATAACTGAATTTATTAGTTTTTATTAATGTTGCACTTGAAGCAACACGAGAACTATCGGTGAAGGATCTCGTAATGTTAAATCTTAGTCAAGTAAATGAGAATGACACCCGAACTGGCACCCTACTTTTCAAACAATCACACCAACACCAAGTATATATGGCAGAAACAAAACAAAAAAAAATCATAACAGATGTATTAAATTAATGTATGTACTTTAAATATTGAAAGATACAAAAAAAAAATTGAACTTGTCTTTCAGAATAAGACTGATATACAGATATGTTATACAATAGAAACTTCATTAATCTCATTGAAACCAAATTCTGAATAAAAAATTACAATATTTATAAAATTAAACTGATTTGCAGATTGTATACTGACTAAAAGATCACAAACGAAATATTTCCAGATAGTGATAACTTTAAAATACTAATGTAGAAAAAATTTTAGATCTTAGAAATTTTTTTTAAAAAATACTCTTTAGTCCCAAACAGCTCAAGATGCAAAGGTTTTCAATGTATTTTAACATGCAAGAAGGAAAAAAATACAGAAACACAATACTGGAGGAAATTATCATTATAAATATAAAACAGATATATTTCTATACAATGATTTTTAAAATATTAATATATTCTGAGAATCAGAAATACTTTGAAACAAGTACATCTTTTCAAAGGGTTAATTATATATGAATTATTTCTGTCCATATTCTGCATATCAGTGTTATTTCATTAATACAATAAAAAAAAAAGCACCCTACATTGATTTGGCTATAACAAAAGATTTGCACCAAAAGGAAAATAATAGTTTTGACCATAATTAAAGTACAAGTTTAAAAGGTTGAATAAGATACCTTACATACAAGCCGTCTTGCTTTTATATAAAATAGTTGTGTTAATTAGATTACATAGACAATATATCCCAAGATTCCATCCCATATAAAAATATAGATGTTTCTTCAAATTAACTCTAAGAAGAGCAATATTTAGTTGTTTTGATTTTTTACTGAATATGATTAAACGCACTTAGTCTAAGTTATTAACTAGTAGATAAATGTCAACTGAAGAATAATTGAAAAGACATTTAAAATTCGAAGAAAGAAATTTTTTTGCTATTTTTCTTCACATTGAAAATACTGAATTGGAAGAATAATATATCTCATAAGCCATCTTGCCTTTAAAAATTCAGTAATTTTCTCTATATTAATATTTATTAAAATGCAGGATGTTGTACTTACTCTACATGCAAAAAGACTTTTCTTACAGTTGCATCACAATTAAATTAATAAGAATATGTATATTGCGTTAAGATATAAAATGAAATGTGATGTTAAAATTACCAACTATGATATTTGGAACAACAGAATTACTAAAATGTGTATAGCAGTTGTGTATTAAATTAGAGGTCACTGAAAAACAATATACCTAGAATGAAGCTAAATCATTTTTCTCATTAAGATTCATCCAACTTATTCAATACCTGTTATAGAAATTACTATATAATTGTTGAGAGTTTTCTTCCAAAGAGAACAATTAAAACTTGAGCATCAATTATGTGCTATGTGTTCCAACTATTTTAAGTGATAAAAATGTTAGCATGAAATGTAATATGTTACAATTAGATTTATGTTCCCATTCCCATAATAGTTACTAATAGATTAAGTTTTCCTAATAAAGCTATTTTTAATGCTCATTTAGATCCTTAAATTTCTTCATACAAATAACATAGCACATATCAATTATATAAGAATTTGTTTGCATCAAACATTCCCTGGTGGTTCAATTAAATCCTTGATAAGATCTTATGCATGTTTGGCATTATGCCAGGACAGACTGAGATTTATGTTGTAATGACAGCAATAGTTTTAGATAATTTTTTTAATGCCTTTGGGTAGTTATTTAGCTATCATTCCTATTCCAGTTATATACTGGTTATTCTTTTCTAGAAACTGACCATATTAAGTCAGAAAGTTTAAGATAGGAAAATAGAACAATTAAGCATAAAGCAACAGTTGTCAAACTCAATACTAGAAAGTGCAATTTGTGTATGTACAATTGAAAATAAGTAAAGCATGCTTATGAATATACAAAAAATACATTTTCTGAATTTGTATATAAAAGTATGACTAAAGTAAAATACTACAAAATATGAATATTTTTAAGAAAAAATTATATAAGAAATTTATTTTCAAATTTAGTTTGAAACATAAATTAAAATTTTTTCATTCACTTAATTACCTCTAACATATGAGGTTATATATTTAACTTTCAAAGATAAAATATTATATTTCTACAATTTCATAAATAGACATAAGCAAACAGTACTTTATTTAATAAAGAAATATACAGATTCATGAGACATGTTCTTCCTTTAAAAAATAAGTTGTAATGGAAATAATTACATGCAATGGAAATGATGTGAAGTTTCTGTTTTATACTAATATTAATACTTATAAGTTTCAAACACTCATTTTATGAAATAAAGAAAAATAATCAGTTTGATCGAAGTTAACAGACAGATGAATTATAAAAAGACTTATTTATGAATCAGAAGGATAATTATTTTTGAAAATGACCATCAATGAAAGAGTATAGCCAAGACAGAAGTGTCTTAAAATTGTAAAATAAAAATATCTCAAGTGATCTGCCAGAAATTAATGTCGATGAACTAAGACTTTATACAAAAAGTGAAAATTTTTATTTATGATGAGCTAAGTAAAGAGCATTGCATATTATGTGCATGCCAAGAGTTAAATATAGAGCTTCATAGCGACCTTCAAGAAGTAAGGAGATTCAAATTTAGATTTATCTTATTATAGAAGTAAGAATAAAAATATCAATAAATGCATCTTTAATTTAGAGAAAATTTACGATATGTCTTGACAAAAAAAATTTTTAACATGAAAGTAAGAATATTTTCATCTCTAAGACCTGGTAAGTATGAAAAATGAAGAAAAAATTTTTAAAAAATATTCGATAAACATTTATTACACGTACAAGTACTTAGAAAATTTTTCATATTTTTTTAATAACTTGGCGAAAAATAAACGATTGTAAGTCTAAAATTGTTTAAGAAACCTTGATTAGTTAAAATAATAACTGATAACACTAAATACAAAGAACCACGAGTATTATTATCAAAATTTAACAATGGATCATTTTTCGGCATACTGAAGGCGTAAAATCTATCCATCAGTGCTAACAATGATCAGATATGAATTTATGGATAAAAAAAATTGCTTCATAGTTCAAAGCAACGATTTAAAATTAATTACTATGGGATTTAGTAAAATTCACCCGGCACACAGATGTACACGAAATGATTCAACCACTGAGGACACTAATGTAAACAAGAGCTAAAGCACTTGAAAATTCTTCAGCAACTAAAGTGCAACTTTCGAAGAAGCTACTTCTTTCAAAATTACACAATTTTTACTTACCAGGACAACACTAAGGGTAATCCAAATGATAGTTTTAATTTAATTATATATCCACACAATACAAGACGTAACACCTGTCAAAATTCAACTAACACATAAAACACCATAAAATAGCACATTAAATTGTGATCAAGAGTAGTAATCAGATAAGCTTGGAAAATAATTAACCTCTAGAGCACAAGCGAAAATAAAAAAAAAAACAATAAAAACTCGATCATAAATGTGCAAGCAAATAATTCATATAAACACTACCTCTAGCTAATTTCACGTTCCCTGGCCCACGAAGGAAAAGACAGTCACCACTCCACAAGAAATACAAGCCTCACCCACATAACTCTTGAATCGTCCAATCGAAATAGAGAAGCTCTTATGATGTCATAAGTGCGCGAAAGGACCTTTTAGTAAGCTG
>BMAW01103515.1:0-10230 GCA_019974015.1 Nephila pilipes
ATATATAATATGTTATATATAATATATAATATGTTATAAGCTAGATTAAGAATTTATAAATATTATAGTTCATTTTCCATTTGGGTTTATTTTTCCAATTTGCTTACAAAGAAAAATTTCATTCCGAGTTTTGTACTTTTGCATATTTTATGGTTTATCTGAACTTTTTCTTGTTTTCCTACGTTTGGATTCTCTTATTGTCTTGGCAACGTAACTTTCTGTTTTTCTATACTTTTGCTTCTTAAAAATTATATGCTTATTATTTTTTTTCTTTATCTAATCAAAATGATATGTTGACTACCTTGTAACTTTAATGAATTCTATTTTGTTAATTAAGTTTTAGTAAATTTTAAATGTATTTATAATAATCTTAACATTTTCAATGATATTATGCATATTTAATACTGGTTTTAATTAACTAACCATGCACCTATATTTTCATCTTGGTTCCTGGACTACTAAAGAAGAAGAGTTTTATAATCATTAACTGATGATAATTGATTGATACAATGTCTATTAACGTCGCATTTAGAATCAATTCGAGGACTATAGACGACAAATTTCATAACACTTAAACTGGTACTCAAATCTAAGGTTCTGGACCATCCGAACTTAAGGTTATTAAACCTTGTTAGATTTAACAAGCAACTCCATTATACCACGAATCTTTACTTGCGAAATATGGCTTCTCAGTGTACTTAACTCTTTCGTGGTTTTATCCCCGTTCTGAATGGAAAAGACTATTGTGAGACTAAGCCTTGTCCAGAATTAGTAATAGATCATAAGAGATGTTTAAAATTATTTTAGAATCAAAACAGATCCTCTATTTGTGTTAACAGAAAGCTTCAAAAAACCCGAACTTTTCGTTTTAAGTAAGCAAATGTTATCACATCGATCCCATTAAATTCGAATCAAAAATTTTAATTTGTAATTTAATTTAAAAGTATGTATATTTCTTTAAATAAATGCAAAATAAAAAAATTTGAAACAACATTTTTGAACAATATTTTGAAAATATTCGCTTGGTCCATAGTTGCTTTATTCCAATAGTTTCTGAGTAAAAAAGAATATCAGATATGTATTCTAGGGGTGGTTGTTATTTCACGTTATAGGATAAGTAATAATTATGTATGAATCCCATTTCAGCAATATATTCCATTAATAACGTATTAATTTTGTAACTTCTCATAATGCTTAAGTCGCAATTTTTTGATATAACTTAAGTGATTTAAATTTGATTTTTTTTTATATCACAAAAAGTATTGCTTTAATGGAACATACATGAGAAATAATGTGTGAAGAATTAGAATAAAAGCAGAAATTTATTTAGCAAAACATAATTCCAAAAAAAAAATATGGTGATATAGTATATAAAAAAATCATAGGATACACATGAACACATATTCTGAAAGTAATAGAATATTGGAATATATATTCTGAAAATAATAAGATTTTGGAACATATAATTTGAAAGTAATTGAATATTGAACCTATTACCAGGCAGGAACTAATACGCCAGAGCTTATTACATAAAAGTGACCATTTGGCACACCTTTAATCTATAACAATCTCAATAAAATTAGACAGTTTTACAGAACCAAACCTTTATTTCTCTCAGTGCACTTTTTACACCACCCCTTCCGAGGAGAGGGAGATGGACTTTAAAAGCAGCCGCCTCTCCACTTGCTGAAAGGACTCTTCCCCAACCAACTCGTCTAACCAACCACCCCACTCAGTATTTAGAATTGCAACTGAGTGATCCAGCAAGATTTCTTTAGATGCGAGAGAAAAGAATGGTCTGATTTCATCTTCCGGATCGGACCCCTAAGCCCTCCGGCCAATTTCGTTTGCTGGGCGGAGGAGGGGGCTAGGGGTGCTCTATACTCCCCCACCGTCCACCCCTGCTGAGCAGAAAATGGTGCTTTGTTGCTATTCAACAAGGGACGACTGCCTTTTATCTACGTCCTTCCGAAAAAGAAATATTGAATCGATATGTTGATGCATAGTTTCTCCGCCTTAGTTGTCAAGGCTTTAAGTTCCATTGGAACTTCTGTACTTGAAATTGTTCGAAAGTTGTTTCTAATGAACGATAATTGCGTCTGTGGGAGAATTGGCCGCGCAGGAAACTTCGGACCGTTTTAATCTTCCTTGAGTTCTTGACAGAAATCCATTTCTGTAATAGGAATTCGACGTGGATGATTCGGGTTTAGGTTTGTAATGCGTGTGCGTGTAATTACAGGCATTTGCAAAGAGTTTCCAATTCCATTGGGGCGATATCTGTGCTGCATAACTCTCAAATGCTTACACATATGTAAGCAATTTACATTATTAAAATAAAAATATACGGTGTACTTAAATAAATGAAGATAAAGGCTGTGATTATTATAAAATTCATGCATTTAGTACAATATAGTTTTTAAAAAATTATTAGTTCGCTTTCGTAACCTTAAACAGTAAACAAATATTGTGATACTCGAGTATTATGTGATAGATTAGTAATTATAAAGGAATTATATAAGGTCAATTACAAAGTTTTACGTATTATTTATATTTTTTTATGAATAAATATGTATTATTCATGTAAAATATAAATAATATTTAGAAATAAATTTAGAAGGAATTTTTAATTCCATTGGCGTTATCTCTGTACTACCGAGGCAATCAATTCTTTCAAATCGTAACTTTCATAAGTATACAACTGGCATTTTAAAATGAATAACATGGACTATTTTCCTAAATGAGGAAAATTACCGTGAACATAATTAAATACTGGCGGTTAATAGAATATGATTATTTTTTTATTTCACTTGTTAATTTTAGTAGCATAAAATAATAAAAAAAAATTCTGTAATACTCGAGTATGATATGCGAGGTTAGGAATATAACAGGAAGTATATAAATTTTAAGACACGAAGTTCTAAATAATATTTATATTTTATATGAATAAGTATGCATGATTGCTGTAAGATATGAATAATATTTGGAAATAAATTTCCGATCCTATTAGTATCATATTAGAACTGTCTAGACATCGCAACCAAATACACGTACGCAATTTGCATTTTAAAATAAAAAGTATGACCTAATCTATAAAATGAAGATGATTACTGTGTGAATATATTATTAAACATATGCAGTGATTAGAACAGCATTATTATTTTTTTCATTTAATTTTTATATTTAGAGCACAAAATAATAAAAAAAAAATTATAAGAAGAACTAGATTGTTTATTAACGTTGCATTTGGCTGACGAACCTCGTAATTTTGAACATCATTAAAGTTACGAGGGTGATACATGAGCTGGTTCTCTACCTCTGTAAACTTCCACACCACGGGAGGACATGGAGCGTCGACCACATTTAACAAGTATCAGCTCCACAACACGGCTTGTCTTGAGCGGCACAAATATTAAAACTCATGAATAGAAGAAAACCGCCAGTCATGAGTCTGTGACCATGACCTCTAGGCTACAACGGTCACTGTAATCACTGTATATTCCAGTAATAAATAAAAGATAAATAATATAACAGAAAGCCTAAATTTTAAGGGATACAATATCATAAAATGACCAATATATTGGAAATATTTTATTTATTTTTACAATTATATGGTCTTTTAAAATATATGTACAAAATTTTATAAATCTTGCTGAATTGCTTAGCGAGTTATTTAAAGTGTGCTTAACAATGTGTGTTCATTTCATTCATTTCATTGACATTAATATCATCACGTTAAACTGATTTTCTCAGCTTTTTTTATTTTTCATTTCGACCATGTGCTTAAAAAGCTATGACTTATTTTGTAATCAATGTAAAGTGCTTTTTTTTTTAAAAAAAAAAAATTAAGTTTGGGCTTTTTTGACAACATTTTCCTGGTAGTTATGAATAATATGTTTGATAATTATGTGCATGGAATAAGAATAATGGTAAATTATTTAATTTTTTAAAATTATTTAATTTTGAGTTTTTTTCTTAATGTTTTTTGTAGTGTCTTATAGAAGCTTCCAATACAAAAAACAACTCTAATACAACTAAACCCATGCACATAATCGTGAGAAACACTTCTGAAAAATCATGAAAAAAATTGTTTCAAAATGTTTAAGTTTGTAGCAGTAGTAGAAATTTGAAAATACTGACAAATTTGAAAAATTATTAAATTCCTAATTAATTGTTCATTTGTAAAAGAAATATTTCCTATGAATGGCATTATTTAACTGTATTCATCATACATGGACAGTTAAAACATTTTATGCTAGTTATCTAATCAAAAATAATTACTCTCAAATATCTAAATATTTATATATTTTATACATGTATACATTTTTTTTAAAAAAAATATCTAATATTTAAAAATAAATTAACATCATATACATGCATACTGTGATTTTTATGTATTAATATTTAAAAAATATTTATAATTAAAAATTCTTGTAAGATAATATGATGATAATATATATATATATAAGCGAAATACCACTGACTGACTCATCACGAGGTCTCATAAACTATTCAACCGATTCACTTGAAATTTAGCATAGTTACTCATTTTGCGATGTAGACGCTCACTAAGAACGGATTTTACGGAAGTCTTATCCAAAATGTAATTTTCATGCGTTAATCTTCTCTTCTCCAGCGGTTATGTTATTTTTGGAGACTTTATCGCCAAAAATGATATGAGTAATGAAATGAGTAGCGCACACGCAAGACAATCTTATATATATATAAGCGAAATACCACTGAGAAGTTCTAGATAACCATTATTACAGACAATCAATTTCTTAAAATTTTAAATTTAGATTATCATTATCGCCTAAAAATTGAAAATTTTCTTGATATTTTACATATAGGCTCCAAAATATTATATTATAATCTTCCCAGACAAGCGGGCTGGTATCAGCTAGTATACACACACACACACATATATATATATTCATTAATAAGCCTTAATTTCAAACATTTAAAGTTGAGAAAAGGAATTTTTAAAAAAATTAATTGTTAATAAAATATTAATATTTTGTATTTAAGAAACATTAGATAGAAACCGACGAGAAAGCAATGAAATATGGTTGATGGATTTCCAGGAGTGCATAAGCTTTGCAGATTTTAATCTGCATTATTTATGATATTAAAGAAAATTTTATATATCAATTTAAAAGGAAGAAATGTAATTGGTCATATACATAAACACAAGAAGCCCTCTAAAGTCCCTTGACACATCCTCTTAACTTCGGAATAGCTGAAGCTATATTTATAAAAGTGGTGTCTAGGTATAGTAAGGTATCCATGCGCTACTGAATGAAACCACCAACGTCGTCACCTTGTGGAAAAATGAGGAGTTAGTATTCCTTTCTCGAAAACGAACAAGTCAGGGAGGGGGGGGGAGTGATATACAAAGTTAAAGAGTATTATCGATTTAGTACAAAAAGACACCTTGTGAGCACTAATTCGAAGAATAAAATGGCTAAAGCGAGCATTTCTTTTTTCACGATTCTTTAATCTGTGACGTCATGAAACTTGAACAAAAGGAGAAATGATTATCTTTTTAGTCTAACACGACGATGATGCTCTTAAACTTTGTATACAACTTTTTTTCCTTATATTGTACCGCTTTCGAGATAGAAATACTAACTGCCCAGTGTCCCACCAGGTGGCGCTGTAGGTGGAATCATTCAGATGAGCATGGCTACTTAACTATACCTAGACATCATTCAAACGAATATAGTAACTGCTATTCCGAAATTAAGAGCGTGGCGAGGTATATATATATATATAGTTTTTTAGAAGTTATTAAGAGAAAACTAAGTTAAGGATAATATCAAGCCTTTGGTGGCAGGAAAGGTTGTGTTCTAACTTGTCTCACAGCCAATGAGGTAGCAGCGTATGATGTCATTAGTTCGGGGAAAGATTTTTTTTTGTTTGGTTTTATTAACGTCTCACCATAGACAATAAGAAGGCTATTGAGGTTGGACCTCTTAATCTTGAACCTCGGTCAAGTGGCTACGACGACGTCTATGCGACCACCTTCCTCTCCTTCCTTTCACACGTCCCTGAAGAAGGGACTTTGTGCCCCGACAGATATAACGTGCATCAACTCCGGCTAAGCGATGGGTCAAGGCTCGAGACCAGGCGTAACGTAAACCTCTGGCCACGAGTCCTCGACCATGACCATTGGACTACCGCGGCCACTCGGAGGACGAATTAAAATTAGAAGGGTATTTCAAGATCTTTATCATTGGGATTGGATTATGATTGGGAATATCTTGTACTGATCTATTGTTGTTATTTGAGATGCTCTCGAAGAATTTAAATGCAATTGTTGCAAGATGGTTTTAATAGATGGAGCGATAAAATGTTTTTTTGTGATATGTGTATGAGAAAGAATAAAAGTAAGAGTGGTTAGTAAACGAGATTGCATGTGTGTAGGAAAATTGTCTGTTCTTATGATGTTAGAAATACAGTTCAATGCATTTTATATATTTGGAAGTCATGACTCTTTTGTTTTATTATATTCTATATCAGTTCAAAAAAATTATTGCAAATAATAGTATAACATAACATAAGCAAGAAGAATAGCAAAACATAATGTATAGAAAAATGCATCATTTTCTTATTATGCATTAAATA
This sequence comes from Nephila pilipes, assembly GCA_019974015.1. Classification (NCBI taxonomy): domain Eukaryota; kingdom Metazoa; phylum Arthropoda; class Arachnida; order Araneae; family Nephilidae; genus Nephila; species Nephila pilipes. The sequence continues at coordinate 6,625 of BMAW01103515.1, forward strand.
ATCCTTTTTTTTTTAGAAATAGAATAAGATTTTTTTTTGAGGTGGGAGAAAGTTCTTTACATCCATTTTATATTCGAGTCATCGAAATTAAATGGAGAAATAAAAACTACATTAACAAAAATACTGAGTAGTTTGACTTAATACGAAAAAAAAAAAAAAAGGTTTATATCTTCATAAATCAAATTTAAAGCTTTTTTAATTCTTGGATAAAAAAAATAATTTTTCATATTACCGAAGAAAATCAAGTAGAATTATGGATTCTTTTTGTTCGTTTCAATTTTGTTTCCAACCAAAATTACTCAAAGAAATATGAATACTACATGTTTTGTATTTGCCTTTTTATTCTTTCTCTTAGGAATTAGGAATATGAGAAAGAAACACATATTAGTGAAATTGCAAATAAATTAAGTAATGCATAATATAATATAATAATTCGTTGAACACCAGAGATAGTGAAGACTGTAATGCCTTCAAAGAAACAGCTATAAAAGAAAATTTAATTTATGAATTAAATAAAAACTACTGCACTCATATATTTATAATAAATTCATTTTACGATTTTTCTCTATTCCTGTTTCATAATGTTATATATGTACACAGAATTTAAAATATTATTTAATTTTTTATTGAAAATTCCTTCGAATAGAAAGATGTTCATCATATAGTTCATAATAAATTTTAAATAAATTTTAAAATAATCAAAATCGTTATACTTGTACTGTTTTATAAATAGGTAGTATAAAGTAATTATGAACATTTTTAGAACCAGTTTTCATTTTAGAATGTTTTTAATAGTTTAAGCGAAATAACATTAATAAAGCAGAGTTTAAAAATCAATACTCCAAAAATATTCATTTGAAAGTTAATGTTTTCCATTCCAGAATTTTTTCCTGGGTATTAATTAAATAAAACTGCATCTTTCCTAATTACAAGCTCTAATTTGTAATTATTATTATTATTTTAAATGTGTAATAATTACAAATAATAAAAATGATAAATAATATCTTCCTTATATATATAAGAACTATTCCGTATTTATATCTTCCCCCTTTTCGATAAACTTTGGAGTTTCAATTAAAGACGACATTTCAGATATTAGAATGAAATCCGGGTTAAATGGGTAAAAAAAAAATCTGTCATTATAAAACTCGAAGAGTTAAATAGAACATTTGATCTGACGCTTAGTTTAGAAGATTTAATTACACTTACTGAGGGATTTGCTATTCTGATTATGTCGATTACTTTTTCAGAGGCTTTGTTTCAAAACTACTTTTGTTCTGATAATTGATTAAATTTTCAATTAAAAAAAAGGTATTAAGTGATCGGGTTTTAATGACAAATAAACTTTTTATTCATTAAATGAAATATGAGGGACATTTTCCAAAATATTTTTACTGCACTGAAAGTGCCAAGCGTAATTAATGGAACCAATTACGCATTTAAGGCTGCCTTGGCGAAATATCAAAAACCTGAACATTACTTGGAACACATTTCCAGACAAATGTCCCAATTTCTTATAAATTCGAGACGTTAGAACACATGCATCTACTTGTTTGTTATACCGTGTTCTTAAAATGTGAAATAGTCCTTAAATACGTCATTTTTTTTTTAAATTTATAATGTTCACAATCCATTCAGAACTACAATAGGAAATGAAATATGAAATGTATAGGATTTGCCCAAAAAATATCGGAACCTAAGTCAATAAAAGAAATTTATTTCAAAATATGATCTTCATACATCAATACAACGATGCAAGTACTTTATCCACTCTTCATACGCATCCTGGAAATCCGCCACCCCAAAGCCGTATAGACAACAACTCGTTGAAGCATCAATTTGACTGAAACGATGTCTTTCAGAATTATTTTGATAATTCTGAATAGTCTGCTCTGGTCGTCTCCAGACACGTCTGCGGTTGTCGTCAGGACACATTTAGAAATGGGACTCATCACTCCATATTATACGTACCCAGTCAGCGTAGTTCCAAGTGTATAGAGCTCAACATCACTCTAATCGGACTTGACGGTATACAGGGGTGAGAGGTAAGGTGCGTAACGATCGTTGCGTGCTTAAATTCCACTCTCTCAGTCGTCTGTCGAGGATCAAGGAGGACAATTGAGAGCAGGTCACACGGTGGATAGTTGATAACGAAAGGATCTGGTTCTATGACAGCTGCTCTGACAATCGCTCTTTCTTCCCTTTCTGTTGTGGTTTCTCGATCTACTGCTGCCGTCTTGATTCTGGTACCTGCAGTTGTTGACCCACTCTAACCTGCATCCTTTTAATCGTCGCATCTCTTCGACCTAAATGTCGAGCGATTGTATGATTCGAACAACCAGCCTCTTTCATTCCGATAGCACAAACGCTTTCAAACTCTGACATCTGCACGTAATGTGCAAGAATCCTTCGGCAAGGCATTGTTACAGCCGACGTAAGTTATCCAAAGTATAAATGCAACTGAAAGTTTTATCATCCGATTTAGAATCGCTCCTTATAAACGCTTGCTGAATGAGCAATTCCGATGCACTGGAGTTCCCTCTATTTATTCACTGGACACCACAGTATAATCATTTGCATGTCCAGTCCCACTATCTTTGAATATGCAGTTTCAATCCAATCGGGAAACTCCTTCTTTGAGTGTCGATTTTTTTTGTTATAAAGTATATATATATATATATATATATATAAATGTGTGTGTACATTATTAATATTTCGAAATAACAGTTGTTAATAATTATAAATGCGTATTTTTATTACTAATAAAAATAACAAAAGTCATTGCCTTAATAAATGGTATTAATTAAAATCAAAAATTAAGAATAAAATGAAATACTTAAAATACAACTAAAATATAGCTTCCTAATAAATTTATGTAATATAAATAAGTAAACATTTATTCAGAGTTATGAAACAAGTACATACTCACATAAATTATTACCTCATAATGTAATATTTTGCTTTTATTTACTTTCCGCTTAAATTTCGCAAGAAGAAATTATGCATTGAATCATTCTTCTTAAACATTTTACGCATTTTTCATTATATCCTTTATGTACAAATGTAGAAATTAACATTAAAAAGTATGCAGATTAATTCATAACTCGAAATTCTTCACACTGTTACTTCTTTTATTTTTCAAATTATTTTTTATTAAAATTTTAATAAATAAAATTTAAAGAAAAAATGTGAAGATAAATTTCATATAAAATAATAAATGCTACAAAGAATTTAACTAAACTACTGAAAGGTTTATTTTTTTCTAAGTTTTATTGCAAAAGAATAGTATTTAAAGCACTGTAATTACATAATATCTGATAAATGAGCATGTTTTTGTAAGTGACGTTTAAATTTTTGTATAGTATAATAAGTTATAATCTAAGTATTATTAACTATTTAATTTTTCATAATTTGATGTACGTATTAATACTGTTAATGTTTTTGAATCTTAGCAGCGGTGACTTGATTCTTTCCTTTAAGACTCGATTGATATTGCATCTCTTCTCATAAGATATTACGAGTTGAAGACTTTTAAATATAACTCTTTGTAAGTCCTCGCCGTAACGTAACGTGTTTCAGTTCAATTTTGTCTTTTTAATAATATGA
>BMAW01103519.1:0-11461 GCA_019974015.1 Nephila pilipes
TATATATATATATATATATATATATATATATATATATATATATATAGTAAAGTTAACTTATACCATTTACCAAAAATTAAAACTTATCTATGTAACACATATAAATGAACGAGTATATGTTATATAATGCAAAATATTGTACATGCTGAAAATAAAGATCAACTTACATCTTTATGGAAAAAAATCATTAGTTTATTAGCAATATTTTTTAAGAACTCAGGTAATCATTTGTTAGGCGTGCAAAATGATTTGCATAAATTCAACATTTTTTTGTCTCGTTTATAATTTATAGAATTTTTCTCCATATTTTTCACATTAACTTTTCCAGTTTCCTAAAGTATATATAATTATAAAAAGTAAGTTATTAAAACTTTTAATTTTTATTTCTTCATAGCTGAGTTATTTCAACCAACTATAATTCGAACGCTATTAATATGTCTCACAGATGGCGCAGGCTGTCTGAAAAACCATTCTAAACACTTACGGCTCAAACGAAGCATGGCCTAAGCATTAACAAACAATGGACGGATGATACATTTAATTTATAAAGAGGCTCCAAGAATCTTCTCAGGCCGTGAAGAGGGAAGTCGAAAAAATATTAATAGGGAAATAAAAAAAAAAAGAAAAAAAGTCGAGTCTTAAAAGCATGTGAGATCGACATGGAAGAGGAGAGATTTCCCGATTTGGAACACGGACCATTACGGTGATTAAAGACGCAACAGGAAATCTCATGCAGTGAGCGTGTTTCCTTGACAACGGTGGAACTTTACCGATCGTCCGGTTACAGGTGTCACAGTCTTCTTTGACTTAATAAGTTTCAGCCAATTTGCAAGAGTCTATTAAGAACAGCGCGTGTCTCTTCAATTAAAAAAAAATTAGCATGCGTAGAACACACGTCATCCATGAAAACTTATCTATATGAACACAAAGGAACATAAACTTCCCAGACTCGAGTTTGGGTTCATTCCTATGTCTTATTGGATGATAAAAAAGATGCGCAATAAATTTTTCATAGGCTCACGAAAAGATAATAATAGGGAAGAGGCTCTACCTCTCTGATTAATCCCTTAAGGACTGTGAATCTATAAAACATGGAATTTATCGAAAAACTCAGATAAATTTTCAAAAAAAAATTAACGGATTCATGCTGTATGAATGTTTAAAAATAAACATTTTTTGTCGGAATAACCCCGAGACAACTGGCAGTGGATTAAAAATTAAGAGGTGCAATTTGTTGTGCTCAGCGGACCTTTGAGTAGGGAAGAATTGGACAGCCGATGTGTTCAAATATACAAGGTCGGAATATATATATATATATATATATATATATATATATATATATATATATATATATATATATATATATATAAAATAGGAAACTTTTTTAAAAAATTATTAATAGCAGCCACAGAAATAGTCTTATTTTATAATTCTTAAAAATAAAAGTTCACGAGAATTTGTTTCAACTTGCAAATGTGATCATAATTCTAGGAATACTAGTTTAAATAGACAATAGCTATGGTGAATGGATTATATATGTTTTGTATGAAGCGTTTATGTAATCGTGAGAATATGTTGTTATGTAAAATATATCAATTAATTTTATGAAGAATTTCGTTCCAGAAAGAGCATTTCAATTTTGCGAGAGAAACAGAGAACGAGATAGAAAACCAATTTACTCTTCATCTATCAGCACAAGTAAATGCCTTCATAGAAAAAGGTAATAAATAACAATATTTACTTCTTTTTTTAACCTCTAATCAATGGTTCATTAGTTCATTATAAGTCACCCATTGGTTCTGCTTATAATATTCACTAGATTCTAGAAGTAAATATTGAATATTATGTAAGATAATGATTGATTGTAATTCGATTGAGACGCAAGTTGTGTGATAGAGATTATGATGAAGTGAGAAAAAAAATGATGGATGTTCATCATTAAGTTTGTTGTTATTTATTTTTTACACTGAAAATCTTTAAAAAAAATCTGGAATTTTGTAAATAATATTCTGAAACCATTAAGAAATAAAGAAAAATATAAGAGGATAAGTCATAAAGAATGTTTTCGAAAATATATTTTAACAATAAAAAATTAAAAAATAAGGAAGAAACATAAAACATTTGGATACTTTATTTTAATTATTTAAGGCTTGTCATCTGCTTTATTTTACATTCAAGTGAAATAATCAGTATTAACCCAAGCAACAATTTCGTTCAGTTTCTTGTTTCTGTTCTTAAAAATAATTTATTATTATTATTGTTACAAATTGCAAGGAAAGGAAATGTATCAAACATATATAGATAAGCCCTTTTTATTACTTTACTTGTTATTTTTCCCGTGAAAAGTATTTTCTTTGAACGCTATTCTTCAGAAATTCTTAAAAATATATTTTTGTTTCCTTTGAGACATTCTTACATATATTTATAAGATATCTTTGATTATTATTATAGGCTGCATTAGCCTAGTGCCCATGATCGCGGATTTGCGGCCGCCGTTATTTTCTTCGAGTTGCGGGTTCGAGCCCTGAACCACTGAAGTCTCGCAATGTAGCAGGGTGATGCACGTTAAATCTGGTTGAGGGCCCAAGTTCTCCCATTGGCGTGGTGAGAAAGTTTGGAGAAGGAGGTCCTAGCTCAGGTGTCTACCACGTCGCTTGACAGAGGCTCAAAAGTCCGTCGCCAATAGCCCCACAGTATTGCTTCTCGGAGCGTCGTTAATATACTATCTCTCACTGGCATTATTATTATATTATGTACATTTTTAGCGATGGTCTTGTGTATACTGTAATTTAATTAAATTTGTTGTTGTTGTTATTTAGAATTTTTTTTTCCTGCGTAAAAAGATTTCCCATGTCTGAATATGACATTTCAATGATTTCATGACAAATAATTGTTGAAGATTAAACTGAAAATTTTTATCTGAAAGGAAAATTGTGCTGGCTGAACACGAAAACCGGTGAGCTTATTTTAACTATTCTTAATGCACTGGTATTAGAACGTTTCCTTTATCCATTAATCTGCTATTTTTTCCCCGCTTGCGATACCGAAATTTTTCTTGTCCATTCATGAATCACGGAGATATCTTCTTATTTAACAAATAAAAAAAAAAGGCCACCAAATCATTTTGCCGCCGGTATTTTTTTCAAACTACCACTAAATTTCCATGAAATTGACGAATCCACCTCCGACTCCCACAGTCGTCAACCAACTTAACTTAAAAAGTGACTCAACTTCAATTACAGAATCTCCGTCTCTCATCGAAAACTCTTTTGCCTTCACGAAGAAATAAAAGAAGAAGAAAAAAATATAGACATGATAATGGAAAACCGAAAATAAAAAATAATTCAAGGTCTTCAGCAAGCTATCATGTGTGTCTCCGAAAGACCACTATCGGATCACAGAATGAAGCTATTGTGAAACACCAATGTATTTGGTAGGTTAAATAGGTTCAAACGTGTCAGGATTGCTTACGGGTTGGGGGAAGTGGGGGGGGGGGATAAAAAAGCTTGAATGGTCTACGCAATTGATTCTTTCTTTCACACGAGAGAAGAATGACCATTTCTTAAATAGAATACGAGATGAGAAAAAAAAGTAATTAGGTGAAAGGTTTTTTCTTCCCCTTTGAAAGTACACCCATTTCAATTATCTTACAGAGATGCGCTAGATTTGTTAAACGGATCTAAACAGTGTGGCCTTCATCTGAGAAAACGATCGAGTTCAGTTGAGAAAAAATACATGCTCGATAAGTTTTATAAAAGAGAGAGCTTTCTTATATCCACTGCTGTGAAGAAAGCATAACTTAGTTTTATGCTATAATTATCATAATCCCTAAACCATTTTCACACAATCCTTTTAATTTTGTTGACTCATGATTCTGTCGCAACAATGTTTTCTTAACCTTATTTTTTCTACGTGATTGTTTATAAACTTCGAAGTGAAAATCAACAAGAAGGCAATTATCGACGGACATCATAATTTTGCACCTCGCTCAAATGACGAGCACGGATGGCTTTTGAGCTGGAACCTCTCTCTAAACTTCCACGATTCGGACCTCGACCGGATTTAATGCGCATCAGTCCCACTAAACGACGAATCTCAAGAGGTATCAGGTCTCGAACCCACGACGCGATCAAAACAACGCCAACTTCGAGTCCGCGACTATGGCCACTATACTTTTTTCAAAGGAGTAAAATTATCATAATAAAACTGCGTTTTAGACAAACTTTTACATTAACAGATAAAATTTATAGGTAAGAATGGATATCGGTAACTAAGACGATAATTTAATTATACAAAAGATTAAATAAGTTTAATTTTTTAGCATTCTTTTTACTTATGTTGTATGGGATATCATTTTTTTTTATTGAAAGAGTTACATGCGGATGGGTGTCGGCAACAAGCCTTGGGATTTTGACTTACTCAGATCTTGAGAATGATACTGAAAGTGATTTATTATTCTCCAAACTGCTTTGAGATCTTATTGGAATTACTTTGGAACCGTATGTATTATTGCCCATAATGACCCTTTATGAGGTCGAGATTCGAACTGATAACCCCCTGTCTACGAAATTTGTTCATTCTGATGATTCACCATTATTTCTGTAATGTCTGTTTTGAAACAAAATTAAAAAAAAAAAAAAAAAAAAAACAGAGCTTTGTTGATACAACACCGTATTTTCAAAACTGAAGAGCAACGTATTTTAAGTTGAAGTGTATTTTCAAAACTGAAGAGCAACGTATTTTAAGTTGAAGTGTATTTTCAAAACGGATTTTAAATTGAAGCAAATCATTTCTACGATTATTTCCCGCATATTTATCTGATAACTGCAGTTATATAGGTTTCTCTTACTATCATTAAGGATTCACAGTGTATTGTGTATTATCTGAAATATTTGACATTGTACGAGAGTTGAAAGTTTTCAGTAAAATATTTTGTATCTGTAAAACATAACAATATTTCAATATTTATATTTATTGCATAAAATTTTAAGTTACAAATGATTTTATTTGTAATTAATTAAAATATATTCCAATAATAAAAATGTAGATTAAATTAGAAAAATTTTTACGCACCGAACACGCAATTAAATCAAAATATTATATTAAGCAGTTTTCCGGACTTGAAAAGATTTGACATAAAATATGTTGAACGTATCCCAAAAAAGTAACCAAAGTAAGGAAAAATAACCTAAAGGCAAAAAAAAGTGGCTTATATAAAATTCTAAATAGTTTGATCTTGGTTTCAGTCTTTTCTTGGATTCCCGTTTACGTACAAATTAGGATTGTACATCAATTAATAGAAAGACAGATTTAAAAAAAAACCACTATTTCATTATTTCAATCCATTAAGGCTCCCGTCTACCCGCCATTTTGATTTCATCAGCTTAATGTTAATCCTATGGAATTTTGACTTGAATTCTCACATCTTTATTATTTGATCTATTTGAATGCAATAAAGTGCATCTGAAAGAGCAAAAAATAATCAATGCTTCTGTGGAATTACTTTTTCCCTATGATTCTTAAAAAATATTTTTATTCTTATTTTAATAGTTCGTTTTTGAGTTTTCCGGTCTTTAAGGAATATTTTTAAATACTTTTAAAAATCGGAGGAAAGAAGTAATTGCACAGAAGCATTTATTATTTTTTGCTCTTTCGAATGCACTTTATTGCATTCAAATAGGTCAAATAGTATAGATTTGAGAATGAAAGTCTAAATTCCATAGGATTAACATTAAGCTGACGAAATCAAAATGGCGGGTAGATGGGAGCCTTAAGAGAATCTATAGTATATTTTTGGAAATTGTTAATTGCTGGTAAAAGCAGGAAAGAATAGTGACATAAACACTCAAGATTTCTACTTTATTTATTAGATAATATACTGGTACAAAGTTAAACCTTATCTGCATAAAAATTATTCAGAAAATATAAATTATTTTTATATTGAACGTATTAAATAGTAACTAAATTGAATCTGGTAAACGATGGAAAAATTAACTTTCGAGATTTGTTAAATTAATCATAGATATAGGTGTTCAGTTTCTCCTTTTTTTTTTTAACTCATCTGTGAATTCTGTTCTGCTGATTAAAAAGTCCATAAATATTTTAACAGTTAGCATGATGATGTTCACATTCGATGAACAAAAATAATCATCATCGTTTTGATATAATTTTTATGAGAATATTAATGTATTATAAGAGACTTAGTCCAAGAAATATAGTTAAACCTGCTTCCAATAATAAATTGTTGTAACATTCTAATTTCAAATATGAGCACACACAAACGGTCTTATTTCTAACATAAAAATGATTTTCGATTAACTAATAATGAACAATATTTGAGCACTAACTTATATACAATTTTCTAGTAACTAACTTATAAATAATTTTGCTGAACCCGAGTGTGAATATTAAAATAATTTTCAAATGATCTACATCTGTCGTAATTACTATTACATTTATTCTAATTTTTTTAACATTATAATTATAATATCAAATAAACTGAATTCTAATTTCTTAAAGAAACTAATATATATATAACATGTTCATTTTAATTATTATGGAGAGAATTTAGTAATTTTATCAATAACTTTTTCCCAAAAAACTCTTGTAAAGTTTCAACAAACCAACTGATAGGAAGATATGTTTAGCAACAATTCGTTATCGATAAATATTTGGCAAAATTATTTTATTTGAAGATAAATTTCATTGCGATTTTATATAAACGTCGGGACTGCATAGATCTTTAAAGAATAACTCAATTCCATTAGAAAAATACAAAATAACGTATTAAATAATCCTAGCAACTTATAATCCTTCAACAATTTTAAAATAAGCAACAAAAAAAAAAAAAATTAAATATTAGTTTCAGAAAATTTGTTGCCAATTAATTATGTTCGAAACTTTGATTATAGTTGTGAAGCGTTTGTATTAAATGAACAAGAAAACATCACCTTCTCTATTTCAAGCAACTTGCAAATGTAAAAAAAAAATTTAAATTTTGATGTATTATTTATTATACAGATAAAAAAGATGCATATGAAAGAAATATATTTGAATAGACTTAAATATCAAATTAATATGTAAATACTTAACTCAATTGTTAAATTTTGGAAGATATTAAATTGGAAATTCATTATTGTAATCGAATTTCATCGATATATTCTGCATTTTGAATTGTAAACAATTTTCCAGCTGTTCAAGGAAGGAAAAGTTTGGTTTGGTTTTATTAACGTTGCACTAGAAACAACACGAGGGCTGTTGGTGATGGACCTCGTAATTTTGAACCTCTATCAAGTGACGAGAACGACACCTGAGCTGGCACCCCCTTCTCCTAACTTCCCCGCCACGCCGACAAAAAAGGAAAACAAACACAAAGTAGTAAAAAAGATTTGAAAATACTTCGAAATTTATTCAAAGTTTACTTGTCTCACCAAATGATAATCGTTTCCCTCAAATTCGGTCACGTCATTTTTTTCGATCATCATTTTGTTTTTTTTTTTTTTTTTTTTTTTTTTGTGAAAAATATCCGAAATGTTTCAAAACACTCATTTTTTTTCGATAAATGCAAGGGGTCTACTTTGCACCTGCTAGAAAGGACAAGCCTCACTGGAAACTCACATATGCATGAAAAAAGACAAGATTACCAAAAATAGATATACCAATCTCAAATTAACACTTCCTGTCTTAAATAGGCAAGACTTCATTAACCCCTTCCCGTTGCTAAAGACATCCGGCGGAATACGCATTTCACAAGATGTCCAGAAAGCAAATCGAGCATGGCACATATATATATGTCCCTTGCCTTTATAGAACACATCTCACATATGTGCCCCAATCGACCTCGATGTGTGTTCTATATTGGTTCTCCTCCACCGAACCCACACAGGATGCTACGTCTCTATCGGCAGAGGATCCTTGGTCAGCCAAGCTTGGTCACCCAAGGATCGCAGACTAGCGGCTGTGGGAAAAACGGAGATCTCCCTCCGCTTGGTTAGTTATCATCAGAAAAATATATCTATATTCTCCGTCTTTTTATTAGTATTATTATTATGGGGATGGGACTTCACCTTGCTAAGTCTGGTGACTTGTGACCCTGAAAAGGTCTTTCCTTTGCTCCGAAGGTCAAGCAGACTTCATTGCTCTACATATTTCCGCGGCACTAAGCGCAGTTCCCTTTGGGGGAAAACACATCAAAAAAAGAGAGGAAGAGAGAAGATAACTTGGGGTCTGGGAAAGAGCAGAACACGTAAAGAGATTAAAATTTTAACGAATGGTTGTGCATGGGGAGATTATTTGTATAGTCGGATAGTTTTGTGAGCAATGCTTAAGAAAAAAAAATCGAAATAATTTGTTAAATAAATTAATATTAAGGTTTGATAAATGTTTAGAAAAACTATTACGTCCCGGGAATAACTCTTAATATATCATACAGTTGGCTGGTGCTTTTAGAATATGATAATGGATGTTTAAATTACCTAAGAGAGGTTAGATAAGAAATTAAGTAGAATTTCTTTTTTTTTTTTACTCTTATTCTACTATTTAGCTAAGTTGTATATAAAATAATGGACATTATCCTGGCATTCGAAAAATTACTTAACTAAAAGAATATGCTCTCGCTATGTAATTGCAAAAGATATCCTAAACATTAAATTTATAATCTAATTATGAAGTAAAATGACATTATGCAATTACTTTAGGAACTTACCAGCGTTAATGATAAAGGTCTTTATGTAGAAATGTTTTTTTTCTTGAGATACATTTTCTGCAGTGAACGTTGCAGAATCAAGGAAAAGATTTTAAAAAATAACAAGAAGTATTTTTTTTTTCATTATAAAATTCACCGTTGCCAAAATATCCCCTTAAATTAAGCATTTTTAATACTAGAAATCCCAATTCGTAAAAAATTGCATTCGGATTTTACTCAATAGTTTGTCTCGGATGGATGCTTAAAATTTTCTAAAGGTATTTGTTCTCTCTCTATAAAATGTTATATAAAAGAAAAATACATCATAAAAACATCACTTATTTCTATTTAATGTAAGAAAAAGTGGTGTGCGCAGGGGAGGAGCACATGGGGGTTGAATATCTTGTCAATAGTAGAATTTTTTCATAAAAGCATTGCCTAAATGTGACTATTTGTCTATATCCCATACATAAAGATCTGCAACCCCTCCACCACACCAAAAAAATATTCTGCATCCGCTATTGATTTATGAAAATGCAATCTTTGAATGACCATCGGTTCTTAAAGAAAAATTGACTGAAGAAAAGATTCAAGTGCTAGTTTTAATTGCACCTTCTCCATCTGAGAATGGTCAAAAATTGTGCGACGTAGGTAATCACTTACTCGATTGCTAATGCCATTTTAATCGAACTAATTAAATAGACCTTGCCTTAGAAAATATTCATTCAGAGTATCAGAAAACAGTACAAGATGAAATTGAGTTTTAGCCCTCATTTTAATTCAAAAGACGTTTTTCAAATGATAATAAGAGATATATGAGTATAAAAAAACACCCAAGTTTCCCGCAACCATGAAATATATTTAATCCTGTCAAAAAATAAGTTAATTAGAATTTGTCGCATCTTCTGCGAGCGGAAACAACCTATTATTACCATTCCATTTTTCGTCGATGAAAGCAAGAAAAGAACCCAAAGAAGCGATTGTCGCCCGACTTCCGGTGGGACTTATTTGTAGCATCCCCAGAAGGGACCAAATACGTTTTTCTGACACGTATTACTTTAATTACTGTTCTGGTCCACCAAAAAGTGAAAGACGGTGAGTTCTGAATCAAACCAAGTGGAACAGACAGAACATCATTTCTTTAGCAGTCTTCCTTGGCCAGCGATGCGGCAGACTGTTGTCGACTCAAGGTTTTTTTTACACGGTATATTACTATTCTGAAAGAAAGGTCGGTACCAACTGCTATGGAAATGCCTCGTTAAATTTCGTCATGAAGTAACTTATTTTTCCACCTTTTTTGTTGCCACTTTCGCTGAACGGAATGAGGGAGGGAATTGCATTAGAATGTCATCAGCCAATCCTATGTTACTTTTTCCTCCTTTTTTTTCATTAAAAAATAAAATTTTATCATAGGTTGTCGGCAAACGAAGACAATTTTTAAGTGCTAGATTAAGAGATTAGATTTGTGTTTTTGCTTGTAAACGTTTTAATGCGTTATGAACTCGCGGGTTTCATTTTTTTTTATAACATGATGGGGAGAAAAGTTTTAAGTAGCACATTAAACAGCTACGTAAAAGTTAAACTTAAAATTAATTTTTGTATAAGATGTTAAATAAATGCAAATGATATTAAAAAAAAACTGTTTCTTGTTTATGAACAGTGAAAGAGGGGGATTTATTGATATTCCATGCTTAATTTGTTTAAGTTTTTAAAATGCAAAACATGGTATGCAATATTTAAACCAATTGTATATATATATATATATATATATATATATATATATATATATATATATACAGAGAGAGAGAATATTTCTAGGCGAATCTTGATTTATTTTTATAATAAAAATTAACCACTAGCTAACCTAAGAAATTTTCATTGATCATTTTTTAAAAACATTCATTTATTAATGAAATTCATATTTATGTACGTATCTAACTAAGAATGTGTTAGTACTATACCTTGAAAGAAATAAGGCTACCTAGATTTAGCTCCATAAAATAAAAATCGATGTCATCCGGTCTTATATATTTAAACAGAGAAAAACTTCCGAAAACAGTTTGGATATTATCTGTACACTTTAGTACAGTTTATATTGGAGCTTGAGGTATAAAACTGGATTTTGCTCCAACTAAACAGAACACTCTTTACTTCTTTTTACTCATTTTTTTTTTTTTTTTGAAATTGGGAAATGAATTAATTTGAAGTGTAATTACATTTTCCTTTCACTTCCTATGAATGAAATCCAACAATTCCAAATACACCCATTCAATAATAGAATTCTGATTTTTATTTGAAGTTTTTTTGCAATCTTTATTGAATAGTCTTCTACATTTAAATATACGAATATAATATTAAAGTCAAGTAATACATCTTTAAAATTTTGAAGTAATCTTTTGCACTATCAGCTTAAAATGAGGATTTTTTTTTTTTTTTTTTTTTTTGGATTTATCGCTGAAGATGTCTTCAATAATTTATTTCATTTTTTGTTACTCATAAAATGATCGGATTTGTACGATTCATCGTTGAAAAAACTAAGAAAATTAAATGAACAGAATTCCATTGAAAAGACAAAGATTATAGATATAAATAAAAATAAAAAGCTCTCCGTGATTTGTAGGATATAAATTTTCAGTTTTTAGATTATACATATACTTTTGATTTTAATTCTAAAATATTAATCACTAATATTTTAGAATGTTTACCTTTCTTTTGTGTAATAAAATAATAATAATACTTGATTTAATCTTACGTAATCAGCTATACACGATACGTAAT
>BMAW01103519.1:16414-76213 GCA_019974015.1 Nephila pilipes
TACAGATATGCTTTACCAGTTGAAAAAGATTTGTAGAGGTCTACTAACTTTTTGCAAGTTCAGAATAAATGTATGGAAAGTATTGGTTGTATGAATAAGAAAATACATTTTTGTCTACTCTATTAAAATTAAATTAAAAATTGAGGATATAGTATTTTATAAGAACGTCAAAGGGTTCAAACACTAATAATTTTTTTAAATTTATTATTCTCTCTCTTTGAAGTTATAACTGTTTGTGTTATATGATCTGTGAAAGCGTCTTATATATATATATATATATATATATATATATATATATATATATATATATATATATATATATACACTCAACTCTTTTTTTACACGGTAGATACATTCCTTAGAAAAACGTACAAAAAAAATTCATGTAAAAAATACTTGCGACGAATGGTAAATTTCGGGACAAGTTCCACAACTTTAAATATCATGTGGCATGAAAACAAACTCTAAATATCTTCCCAAAAAACCATGCAAAAAAGTAATAATGAAATTTATAAAATAATTCCTTTTTATTGCAAAAAACATTAAAATTAGTGCACAGTGAAAATTCAGTCTATAGGTACATAAAACATGTTAAAATTCAAATTGAAATTAAGAATAAAATTACAAACTAACAACTATTCATTGCTACTTGATAACAAGCTTGCACGTTTATTACGAACTGGATCAAAAATGCTATCATCAGTAAATGTGTTAGATATTTCTAGCACAACGGTCGGTTTCGTTCGATATTAAAGGCTTCTGGTTTTTTTTTTTTTTTTTTCAAATTCTGTTTGTGTGGTTTCTCAAGTTGCTTTGATAATTCTTGATATTCTGCAACACAAAACTTAAGATTACGTTTAAATTTTAATGCACAGTCAATGTCAGGATCAAGAGTAAGAAAATGTTCCCTGCTTGTAGCAAATTTCAAACTCCCTTGAATTAAATCAGCTGTTAATAGCTTATCTTCATCTTCGACTTCGTCATTATCGACTTTTTTATTATCATAAACTGTCATAAATTCGATCAAATCATTCTTATCCAAAGGGCTTTCTAGCATCAATTCTTCGATGTTAGCCGTTTGTATGTTGTTAAAACCTTCGCCATGAATTTATAGAGTTATAATTTCAGAACATACAGTTGATTTTTGTACTACGAAACTTCCATTTTTCACGCATGCTGTAAATTTTTTTTCCCAACAAGCATTTAAAATCGATTGGTGTAACTGTTTGATGATCAATGAGGCATGTGTAATACAATCCATGATCGTAAGCTTTCTCCATGCTTCCGCAACACAACAGTCAAATTTCTTTCTTCCACCAAGTCTAAAATATAGTTAAGCGTTTGCTGTATGTAGTACATTTTAAATGCTGCTATAATACCCCGATCGAGTGGCTGAATCAAAGTAGTGGTATTAGAGGATAAAACAGCTTTTAAATATTTAGAAAAAAAATGGAGGGGTGGTGGTGGATCCATGTTAGAACAAAAAGTTTGCATAAAAAAGAATATTGGGGAACCGTGTTATTTCAAAATCGTGTAAAAAAAGAGAGTATAAAAAAGAGTTGGGTATGTATTTGTATGTATGTATTATATATATATAGTGAATAAAGAAGGTTTTTGGTTATTAATTCAAGTCATTAATCTATTTTTGGAACTTTACTTGAAGTTTTTCTTATCTCAAAAAATATTAAAAATTCATTTAAAACCAGTTAGTTTCTTTTTTCCCCTTTGATCCTCTAAAATAATTCGAGCTACTTTAAAATCTATACGATTTAATTACTTATTGTAATTTATATAAATTGAATGCGCAATTGAATAACAATGAGGATGCAATAATGTTATAATTAAATGCATATTATTAACATACGCAAATTAAAAAATTAAATAAACTCTTTATTTAATTAAATATTGGAACACAAATTGTAATCATTAAAGCAATTGATTAAAAATATTATATAAATAGAAATTGAACCTCCCCCCCCTCCCTAAAAGTAAAATTATACTCTTTTTATGTAATTTATTTGAGTCTTTACGTCAGTGTTGTCATTGCAGAGTCATATAAATGACTAAAATAATCATAAAATGCAAAGAACAGATTCAGCCATCCAAGGTGCGCTTTTTTTTCTAATTATTATTAAATTATTCAATTAAATATAATAATTAAAGTAAATGATGAAATTTTGAGAAATGGACAACAGTAAACTTTTCCGATATTAAAATTAAGAGAAATGATAAATTATTAAATTGAATATATTTAAGCTAAATGTAATTAAAATTAAAGCAAAAGATAAATTATTAAATTGAATATTACATCAGCTACGTGTAATTAAAATTAGCGCAAACAATAAAAAAAATCAAATTTACATATTAAAAAATTGAAAAGTGATCTGGTTCGCCAAACACCCCACCTAAAACAATAAGTGGCTTAAAAAAATTGTTGCCTCACAGAGCTGTCATTTTTAGTCATATCTTGATTCCTGTTTACGTATGATTTAAGATAATTCATAAATCCATAAGTAAATATAATAATTAATTTTTTATATTTGTTTCACTTCAATCCAATAAATAAAATTGGGTAAATTTACTGTGACAAATTTTTGAAAATTGAATTCATTAGTGGTGAAAGTAGGCATCTGACATATATTACATATATTTTATTTCAATCCAATAAAAAATTCAGGAAAAATTTATTAGTACATATTTTTGAAAATTAAGTTCGTTACTGGTAAAAGCAGACATAAAAAATTTACTCAAAAACAAGAAAAAAAAAATGAGAAGTGATTAGATACGAGAAATGATCCGGAACAACAATTTATAAGGTATCTAAAATAGTAGCCTCTTAGGTTGCTGAAAATCCAATTGCTTTGAAGCTAGTTTAATTGTTATATTCACGATAAATTTATTTTAACCTTTTTATTACTTTTCATTAAAATATAAAATTTACTAAGTATTTCATAATGAGATTTTAAAAAAATTTCAAGTTGTTACTAAAAAAAATGTGCATGGGTTTAGTAGATTTTCTTGGAATTTTATCGACTGAAATGGAACAATGCCGAATTATATTAATCAGTTTTATAAGCACAACTTATATAACAATTAACATATTGTTCTTCCATTAAATAATTTTTAGAATAGTAATCTCCACCTGAAAACATGAATATTTTGTTTGCCTGTTTTATTTTATGCATCAAGCGCATAACTTTTATTTTTTTAAAAAAAATTAAAGTATCAGATATTTTCAACACAAATTCTAAAACGAATGCGCAATATTTACCAAAAAAAAAAAAAAAAACTAAGGTCATTAATGAATAAATGCATACATTAAGCTATGGCACAAGGAGAGTACAACTTTCGATTTAATCTGTTCCGTTCTCTGAACTCCAGTATTGTCACAGGAATCAAATAAAACAAAGGGAAAGGGCTGCTATGGATTCCAGCAGCTTCAAGAAGAAGGAGGTGCAGATTTAGCGATCGAAAGCGAAACATACAGTCGTGACTCGTTTTTCAACGAAGCATGATGTTTTTCTGTCATCTATTAATTACTCGATGGATCTCCTTATCAGACTCTGTTTGGTCGCCTAATCTCCACCTACTTCCGCCATTTATCTTTCTCACATAGGCTCCATCATAATCGGTCTTTTGTATTCACTGAATTTGGTGTATGGATTAGTTTCTTAAAAGGTACTATTAGATGAGAAAGCGGAGTAAGATGAAGGAAGATGAGAAGTTGGAAATTGTGTTGTAAATGGACAGATGGTTAACTGTTCGCTGAGAATATTAAAGATTTTGAACTGAAGAAAGCGTTTGACATTTTTTTTTTCTTTCTTTTTGAAGGCATCATACTTTGTGATGGATTGATGATTTAAAGTTGTTGTTGCTTAATGTTAAGGAATGAAACCAAAAATCGTAACATATTTTCAAATAAAAAAAATTCCATTCATAATATTAATTCGTGTGTTGTGTATACTTAAATATCTATATTATACTGTGTCATTATGATTTGTTATGCTTAATGGAAAAGCAACTTTTTTCATGTTAATGCAAAATTAATTTTTAGTCTTGTCTTTCTTAAAAATAATAGTCAAAATTTGGTGAATTTTACATATGTGTGTGTCTGTGTGTGAAAAAATTGATTGGTTTTCATAGAGAAATAAGTATAAATGCAAAATATTCTCTTTATGTGACAATAAAGTCAGAATTTGTTATTAATCCATGTCCATTCTCTGCCTGAGGAAGTTCTTCGAATTCTGGAATTCTGTTCTGTGATATTAAGTGAAGATGGTCTTAATATTGTTTAAAATTACCAGTTAACAACTATTTAACATTGGAAATCAATTATACTTTCATAATTGGAAATCAATCATTTTATAATAGGCTTTCTGTTTAGAGATATTTTGTGGATATAGAAAAAAAATGTTTACCAGTCGTTAATGTTACACTCACAATAAAACTAATTGGTATAAAGTTTATCTTTGAATGAATCATTACATTATATCAAGTTGGAGTTTGGGTGAGTAGTTACTGAATCAGATTTTAATTAGCTTAGAGAAATAAATATTTTAAAGCTATTTAAAAATCCATGAAAGGTCTATGAACGAAATGTATTTCAAAGATTCAACTACTGAAAGCGTATTCATTTAAGAAATGAATTCAAACAATATTTTTTAATTTAAAGTTGAGTTTAAGGTCTGGGTCGAAAAATAAAAATAGACTAATTCTACCTTAAGAATTATGACAGATGAAAGTGTGAAAATAAAATAGTTTTTTAAAAAAACGAGCATTTTAATTCTTCTTTTTTGCACTTAGCTTGAAATTCATCGTAGCTTGAAATTCATTTGATTTATTAATTATACTTTCACCTTTTACGGATAATCTACAAACTTTTGCGTTATAAAAAGAAATGGAAAAAGTATTCATTTTTTTATATAGAGGTTGATATGTTAAACATAAATAAATTCAAAAACTTCATATAATAGTATTTTAACATACGCACGAATATATACGCTTTTTTTCTAATTTCAGTAATAATTTTTAAAATAAAAATTTACGAAATGCTAACAATATTGATTGTTGTTCTTGATATGTATATAATTCGGATTTTCAACAAATTAAGAAATGCTTAGGAAAAGCCTTTTTTTTTCTGAAATAATTTAGAATTTTACAGCCAATTTCTAAAATCTTCCCAGCATGAACAAGGGAATTGAAATTCAAGATAAAAAAGAAAGTTTTCATTCGTTATTCGAGCAACCCTGAACCGTTACGAAGACTGAATGACGTCCGAAAAATGGTTCTCAGCGAAACCAAAGGAAATTCCCATGTCTAAAGAAGGGATTATGTACGGTTGAAGGAACACCAAAGCAAGGAAACTATTTTTCTTTGATACACAGAAGCCCACATTCGATATAGCGATAAAAACAGGAAAGTTAAATGAAGGTTTTGTTGATAAAAATCGGAAGTCATAAAACAAATATTATTTTGAAATATTTTTACTCTGACTTTTTTTATCCTTCACTGAAAAAAAAAATATATATAGTAAACTTGATATCGAAAATACTTGCATTCCTTATAGCCAACTGCGACATTTTTTTGCACATTAAATGAATAAATCCATTGCGACAGTTTTAAAATACATTGACTATTAATAATTATTATTAATATAATTATAAAATGCTCTTTTATCGTAATTAACATACTGTGAATGTATCGTTAGTTCGAAGCTTTAGCCCTTCCGTTGGTGTGGTATAGAAGTTTGGGAAGGGGCTGTCAGCTCAGGTGTCCTCCTCGTCACGTGACCGAGGTTCAAAATTACGAGGTTCGTTGCCATTAGCCTTAGTGTAGCTTCTAGTGCGACGTTATTAAAACTAACCAACCAGTTCAAAGCTAATTGTTCAAGAAGAATATTATTTAAAAAACACTTCTGTTTTAAATATTCCTTTATTTTTTTTTCTAATAAACACATAATATTATCGTCGTATTTTAAATGTATCAGCACAACATCCTTTATACTTCCAAGCTATATGACTCTAACATTTTGATGCATTTTTATAGTAATTTGTTTATTAACTGCAAGTATTACCTAGATAACATAAGCGAAGAAAAATATTAGCTATAAGTAAAAAAAATATGAATAAATCTCATTGTGGTGTATTACACAAAACTCAAAAATAATTTCGTATAAAGAGTCATCTTAGAGAGAATCTCCTATCATAAAGCATTTAGGTGCAAATATTGTATTGAACAATTCCATTCAGACTATCACTGTAACGTATGTATAAGTTCTAATATATGTACTAGTACTTCTTAGGAAACAGATTTTTCTAACATAAGAGGAGTAACGTAAAGCTTTAATTATCATATACTAATAGAGAGATAACTGGATAAAATTTATTCCGCATATTAATTGATTTATGTACACAATGTTGTAAATTGCAGTTATTAATATGAATTCGTTTGGTTTAAGGAAGCCACAGATTGAGAAAGTAGAGGCTCGCAGTGTGATTGTTCCTTCATTTGAGAAGTTACAGTACCCTGCAAATCCATGATGAAATGATGACTGTTTATGGAGGTGGTAGCCCGTCACGTGGAGGTGGAAAAGGAATTTTGAAATTGGTCATATGTCCCTTACACAATCTGAGAAATGGAAGACTGTCACTCACGGATTCTGTTACCGCAGTGAAGAAAGTAAAGAACTTTATTCCATTAGACCGAAGAGCAACCATCCAAATGATTGCAAATGAAACTTGTCTTCATTAGGCAGTGTGTGGAAAATTATTCACAAAGAACTGAGCGTGTCAAAGGTATCTTATGCGGAAGCAAACACAGCACGAAATGTGAAGGGAGATTTTGAAGCTTAGGTAATGCTTGGATCTATCAATATGATTCAAAGACCAGAGAGAGCAGCAAGGAGTGAAAGCACGGCGACACACCTCATCTCTTCCCATGAAGGTTAAGAAGTCAGCAGGGCAGGTTATGCTGTTTGTTTCTTTAGGGCTGTGGAGGAGTCATCGTAACAGACTACCCGTAGAAGGGTCAGAAGATAACTTGTGCTTATTATTGCACCCTGCTGAATAAAATGCGTAATGCTTGGATTAATAAATGGCGTGGTATGATCACTAAAAGCGACCGTCTTCTTATCGACAATGCATCTGTTCCCTCATCTCGAGATGCGGTTGAGGAATCAAAGCGATATGGCTTTGGAATTTTGTCTTATGTACCCCATTCTCCCCTTAAGCGTCTTTTTCTTCTATCCAGAACTCAATAAACCATTCAGGAGTCGGTCCATTGAACGAGGAACCACTGAACGTTCATGCCATTCGAATCAGCTATATAAAACCAAAGACTGTTTTCAAAATACTTATTTTTTCATCATATGTATCAGCCATGTAAGTTAATAAAGTTTTAATTAATCATGTTAGTTGGTTGGTTGGTTTTATTAACGTCGCACTAGATGCAGCACTAGGGGCTATTGGTGACGGACCTCGAATTTTTGAATATCGGTCGAGTGACGAGGACGAAACCTAAGCTGGTACCTCTCTCCTAACTTCCATTCCACGCCAACGGGAGAACTTGGAGTCTTATCTGATTTAACACATGCATCAGCTTCACAACATGGAGATCTTCAGTGGTATTAGGATTCGAACCTACGACTCGATGAAAACAGCCGGCCGCGAGTTCGTGACCATGACAACTAGGCACCGCGGGCACTTACAAATAAATTAAAAGGATATGAAATTGCACAAATCTTTATCTTTTCTTGACAAAGAGCTGCATATCACGCATTTTTTGTTTTTGTTGATTCAGCAAAGTCAGTTATATAAGACCAAGAGTTAAAAGAACAGTTTTTTTAACGACCTACATGATTTTTTCAGTATACAACTTACAATCCGAAGATTCGTGCATGAATTGCCTAGCCCTTAAAAGTGACAGGCATTAAAAAATGCGACTTCGATAGTTCAATATATCTGGAATATTAATATACAGCTAATATCTGTCCTTCTGTCTTCTATATCAATCTTCATACCTCTAAAATTAGATACTCTAAGTCCAATAATTGTCTTTGTCTTTATCTCGTTAATTTTGTTTATCTGATTACTCTTTTTAAAATGCGAATCCTTCAGTATGTATTTTGTGATCGTATTTACTCCCGAGAGGATAGCAAGAAATTCGAATTTACCATTGCCTTTTGCATATGAATATATTTTCCCCATCGGTGCAGTACTCTTCTATGATGACAAAAAATTTGTCGAAGTATATAGATGCGTTTCCTTTATTTTCTTAATTGTCATAATCTTAAAAATGACAATATAAAATTCATTGATAACAATATAAGAAATATGTCTGAAATATTGAATTGTTCGAAAGTTAAGACAAGGATTGCCCTATATTTTGTTTAAATTCGAGGGGGTGTCGTAAAGCTTTGATTATGACAAAGAATTAATTGAGTCATTTGGATAAATTTATTCTGCCTATAAACTGATACTTAAAATTACAGCTGTTAATGTTGATTTGTTTCGTTTCAGGTAATCGTAGATTTTAGTTTTAGTTTTTATTAACGTCGCACTAGAAGCAACACGAGGGCTATTGGCGACGGACCTCGTAATTTTGAACCACGGTCAAGTGACGAGGACGACACCTGAGCTGGCACCCCTCTCCTAACATCCACACCACGCCAACGGGAGGACTTTGGGCCCCGAACAGATTTAACGAGCATCAGCCCCGGCTACACGGCGGGTCTTTGGTGGCCAAGGATCGAAACCGCGACTGAACGAAAACCGCCAGCCGCTATCCACGACCTTGACCATTAGGCTACGGCGGCCCCAATCGTAGATTGAAGTAACCCGCAGTATCGTAAAGTTTCATTTATTATTCCGGGAATTCGTAAAGTTTTTGTTATTATTCAAAAAAATAACTGAGATAGAGACTTAATTTTTATTTTTTAAAATAATGACTTCTCTACATAGTCACCCTCCAGAATTATACATTTCTCCCTGAGTTTCTTAATTTTTCGAAGGCTTTCATTGTAGAACTCAACAGATAGAACTCTCCATACTGCATGTCACTTTAATTACGGTTTCCTGAAACTAAGAAAATCAACATTAACAACTGTATTTTACATTATTATGTACATAAGAATCAATCGATATACTGAATATATTTTGTACAGACATCTCTGCTTTGCTGAAGGTTAGAGAAAGCTTTAGATATTATGAATATTTCAGTATAAATAATATCTAATTATTTTGAAATCGTGTTAAATGATTAATAATATAAACAAGATATTTACCTTCACATTTTCTATATTTTATCATGGAGTTTAAGAATTTTTTTTATGAAAAAATATTTCGATAAATGTTTAAATCTCGGGCTCTAACAGAGAAATTTTGAGATTCATCAAATTTAAACTCAACAGTAAAACCCAAAGCTTGTTTTTATAATTTGTCTGCAGGTGCATTAATAAGATTTTGGACACATTTAAGTTTAGAATTTCAAGTTGTTCTATTACGCGTGAAAAAGTAAATCTCATTACTCATACACACGATTTTTATTAATCCAATTTCATTTTACAAAAGTTTCCCTGTATTTTAACTTGTTTGATATTCCCGAAATAACTTTTAAATGCTATTAAGAAAGTGTTTTTTATTTTAAAGAGCTATGCTATATTTCGTGTAGAATAACATTCTTATAAACTGAATAAATTACTTGAAGTACTTTCTTAAAAAACACATCATAGAACAATCAACCGCTTTAATAATATCCACGTTAAAATAACAATTACCAAATTCTTAATTCCACATTCTGTATAAAACAAGATTGATTATATATACACTAGCTTAATGTTGTAATCTCTCATCACTAATTGTTAAGTGATAATTCAAGAATTTAAAAAAAATCTACTTACGTAATTGTTAATTATTAATACTTAATTGACTATAAATAAATCATATCAATTATAATTCTTGTACTTCTGTAAATAAAGTACACATTACTGCTGTTTAAAAGAAGAGAATTTTGTAAAATACGCTTTTTAATATGAACAAATAAGGAATTTTTAAATGCAGTCTGAGATTCTTTGCTTTACAGGATAGTTTCATTTATTTTTTTGTAATTGAAGCAACACACACACAATTAATGATAAGAAATGATTAACTTATTAATAGTAATATACTTCCTCATTTTTGGAATATAAGAAGGTCAAAAACATTAATGATGTTTGAGAATATTTTAAACATATATATATTTGGGATGGGGGTTACATTTAAAATAATGTGTTACAACAATATTTTTCTAATAATGAAGATCCTCTACTGATGACTTCGCGCCAGTAAAATCCAACCAACCAGCCATCTAATGGCTGGTTGGTAAAGTATATTATATTTTACATTAAAAAAATTATTTTTACACTTTTTATATATAGTTCATCATTCAATAAAGTCTTTATTAACAAATATTTATTTTAACTCACTTATTCTCTCAAGATGCATATATATATATTTCAGCGCTCAGTAGCGCCACCTATCGTGACGACTGAATAGATACCTTCTTAAAAAAATTTGTATGTAAATAAAATGCGCATAAAAAGAATTTTAACCTGAAATATAAGCAAAGTAATAAAAAAGAAATCTTTAAATTTGTTAGAGTCATAAGCTATTTATTTAATTTTCATGGAGAATTCGTATGCAAACACATGATGAATTTTATTAAGAAAAATATTTCTTTCAGCTGTTTACTTAAGATTCTATTAAAATATTACGATAATCGCTATCTGTGTCTGACAATAAATAATAAAATTTTGTTTTCGTGAGACCGTAATATCATTAGAACTTACAAATACGATAGATAATCGTCATTCCGCCTCATCTTGTGGAATTCTTCGTGACATGCCTTGAAAGAAAACATTACAGATTGTTTTAGAAATTTTAGGCTTGAACTCAATTATTATATCTCAAGGTTGATGTCTTAGATAAGTTGTGTTATTATTTTCTGTAATGACGACATTAACTAATTAATCTCACTTGAAAAAACAAAACAAAACAAAACAAAAAAAAACTTTCCGTCACATTATCAATTTTTTTTTTTTTCAATTATTAATTTTGCCCTAATTCGGACTTTTGGTTGGCTGCATGGAAGCAAATAAAAATTGGGTAAAAAAACATCATATATAATGTAAACTATGAAACATTTTCTACTATAGAAGAGTAAAAGACTAAGTAACGTTCTTTTTTTTTCCCTCCGTAACTTGCCAACTACACAAGTTTTAAAAATTCTCTCGACCATCCTCTACATTTTAATTTCTTCCTTTGAAATTAATACTTACGCACTTAAAAGAAAATGAAGAGTTGCCATTTTTAGTAACCAAAATATTTAATTATTTTTTCTCAAAAATTAGCTTTTACGGTTACACATGCTCTCATTCTCTCTTCTGCTTTTCCATATCAAAGCACTTTCTCTATTCTTAGCACGTTTGTTGGAATTTATTAATGAATACGCAGGGTAAAAAATGAATGATAAAAAAATGCCAATAGTCTTTGTTCAGGTGTTGACAAATACAAAGTGTCTTTAACCAATACATCTCGATATCAGTGAGACAGTAAAAGGTACGGTAATTCGAAATGAACGGAACAAAAAACAAATGACAGAGGCATAATTTATCCATTAAGAATCCTGGAACTCCCCAGAGCCCAGTATTCAATGAATTCGAGAATAGTTTGATTACAATACAATATTTATTAGTTGAAACATGAGACACAGAAATGATTTATGACTGACGGTGCCTCTTGTTATCTTCTCACGCAAGCAAGACTTCCCAACAAACAGTGGAAACTCAGCAGTGACACTCTATAATTATACAACACATAAGGTATGCGGCTAGAATTTTTTATCGAACGTCCCAGATCAATGTGCTGCCAACCCGATGTCGCAGGATAGTTCGACAGTTGGACAATTCTTAATATGTGTTGGCGACGCTTAAATCTCGAATCACTTACGAATTAACTTCATTAGGATGAGCGATTGCTATATTTGACAGCAATTCCCGTATCGATAATCTTTTATTTTTTCCCTCTCATCATCTCTTATAAAAGGAAAAGACAGCTATGCCTTTCAATATAGATAATTAGTCCGCATCGGCAGATACATTATCGATGGTGAATTAGCTATCTTTGTGGTCCCAAGAGGCCTTGATACACAATTTCGCACTCGTACCACTTCCACCCATCGCTCTTACAACTAATGCATCATATCAACAGTGACGGGGGGAATTGGTTATTAGTTTGAAAGCACTGTCCAGTCATTACACCCCTTCTCTTTATGCTTCTGTCTGTTTTATTCTTTTGTTGCTGGTGATAAAGCGATGCGATTTCATATATATATTGCTGTGATTTTCGCGAGATTTCTGCTCGCTTTTTTACGATTGAGCTCCATACGTCTAAATGGAGACGAATCCTTTGTTGGTCAGTGACCTTTGTGATGCAGGACGAGGTTGGCTGCCATAAATGACCACTTTAAGTAAGTGTTTTTGTCATTAAAATTTAAAATGTTTATCTGGTGTGAATAATTTATTCATAAATCTATGAGTTTTTTTTGTGTACAAAATATATCTAAATATTTTGCCTTGATTTTTTTTTTCTCCTTTCTATTGATGAATTTAGTTCACTGTAAGATTAGCATTGGAAATCGCAGCTGTTGTTTCATAATTTTATCGATATTCAGTTGTAAGTATCCATATTTCAAGATATTCATACTTCTATAAATTTGATTTCAAAAGTCAAACAATTTGTTGAAAGTCAATTAATCAAAAGCTTTTGAATTTCTTAAAAAGTTTTCAAGTAGTTCACCTTCTTTTTTATAATTTTGTTTGCATTTGTACATATATATATATATATATATATATATATATATATATATATATCCTACTTATTAATGTTTTTCAGAATATACGTAAATTTATTAAATATTTAAATTATTATTATTATTTATTTATTTTGCTTTTATTTATTTATTACTGCAGTAACAGAGCATTCATGCACTTCATACAAAATATTCATGTCTTATTCTAATAATTTACTCATATTTTTAATTTGTTTCAATAATTTCACAGCAAATATGATTACCTCGCGTTAAAATTTTGGAAATTCTACCTTTTAAAGTTCCTTATAATGAATCATATTTAATTATATCATTTTATTTATATCACCTTTCCTTTGAGATTTATTTAATAACTTTACCATGCAAATAATATGAATCCTTTAAAACAATATATAAGAATCAAAGGAGTATTCTTTATTTTTGTATTATAAACCGTAATTTAGATTAAGGGTATCAGGGTATTCTAGGAATTCTGGAACATTAAATCTAATACTCCTTGTTTTTGTGATCTACATCTTTGCGAATTATTAGTAGATTTAGATTCCTTTCTTTCTGCTTAGATTTCTTTTGTGTGCCTAATAATAATATTTCAATCTTTCTATCGAACTACAAAAGTAATTTTTTTTTGTCATAAAGATTTTTTCACTCTTAATTGAATATGGACATGTTTTTCGAGATATATTTGCAATAAAGTACCATTTTAAAGAAAACCTTTACACAATACGGTTCCATATTATTTATGCTTCTATATAAGGTACTTAAGCATATAGTGAGTATAAAATATTTTTATCTACATAATACCTAATTTTTATGAAATAATTTTGTATATGAAAAAAGAAAAAAAAAATTAAAATTTCCAAAATTACGAAGTTGCGTAATTTTTTCAAAGAAAATATACAGTAATACTATCAAAAAAGTAGGCTCTCTATATTTTTTTATATAATTTTCTATATGGTGAGTAAAATATTTTGTATAATTATGGAATATTATTTTTAAAAATGCACCTAAATGCAAATATCTCTCCCAAAACATGTCTACATTCAAATGAGAGTGGAGACAATTCTTTATGATGAAAAAATTACTTTTATAGTTCGATAGAACAATTGAAACATCATTATTAGGCACACAAAAGAAATCTTAGTTCTTCTAATAATTTGCAAAGATATATATCACAAAAACAAGGAGTCTTAGATTTAATGTTCCAAAATTCCTCAGATGTCCTGGTACCCTTAAAAATGAAAATGTGTAACATAAACAGAAAATTTATTCATTTAAGATTTACATTTGATTTAATTTATCAGTGGGTGGTGATTTCGGTATAAAAAAACCTAATTATAATGCATATTTTACACAAAAATTTCAGTATAATTATGAAATTTAATACATTTTTTATATAAAAATTTAATTAAAAATAAAATTTTTACTTTCTATAAAGTTTGTTATTTACATGTAATATTTACACGCATTACTTAAAAAGATTTGCATAAATAGAAAACGTATATAAATAAAATATACAAAATATTAAAAGAAACATAAAGAAATAAGTAAAAATTAAAAAAAAAAAAAAAAAAAAAAAAGAAAAGAAAAGAAAAGAAAATGGAAAGGGTTTAAATCTATGTTCCCACATATTAAATCTTAAAGAACATTTAAAATTATTCTAAATTTTTATTAGTATTGCAAATTTAAATATCTATAACATGATCTTCAATGATAAAAATAAATATTTAATTTGATACCAATTTTTTTTATTTTATTTTTCAGAGACAAAAATAATTATTTCATGTGGCTAAACATGGCGTCATTATTCAGACCTTACCTGAAAGGATATTCCATTGCGATATTGACCATGATGTATCTAGAGGCCAAGGTTTTTTAGTAAATGATTTCAAATGTGATTGATTAAAGTTGTTCGTGAAAAACCTTTCTCTTTATTGGCAATAAAAGTACAATAAGCTGATTTTTTTTTCTCTCCGAAACTTTGACTGAAGAAATAGAAGTTCAATAGATGCATTAATGACCATGAAACCTTTCCAACTATGAGTATCTATACAGACAAGCATCATACACATTTTTCTAAAGCTATCTTTTATAAGTTTTATTTGTCGATTACTTAGAATATTTGAAGCAAACTGGGAAGTGATTTTGCTCTTTATTGAATATAAAGAAGTTAATCACAAATTTCAAATTAAGTAAAGAATAAAGAAGATACGATGACAGAAAATACAAAAGAAATTTGATTCAAGATTTTAATAGGAATTGATAAGAAAGATTTTTGGTTGATTTTATTTGTTATGTGTATATAATTTTTGTTGGACGATTCGTTACTTATTAAATCACTATTGTTTTTATGTAATAAATGCTGATATGTAATCTGTAGTCAGAAATATTAATTAAATAAAAGTTAATATTCTGAATTTTTAATATTAATTAGCAGAAAATTTGTGTTAATTTTTTTTTTTTTTTTTTTTATCAGAATTATTTTTTCAAATTTTTAAAATGCATTTAACTTTTATGTTATTCTTACTGGGAGAAAATAAAGTTTTTATTATATCGATTGTACAGTTTTTATTGTATCGATTACATATGTTATATTATAAAGCTGTACGGTTTTTATTATATCAATTGCTCAATATTTTTAAGTTAAATATATTATATTGGGCTTGAAAACTGATTTTAATTACATTTAAAATTTATGAATATTTTTAAAAGGAACTTATAGTTAAGGAAAGTGATTTTGAAAAATGGAAATACCATACTTTGTCAATGTACATACTGTTTTTAGATCCAAATATCTTTTCAAATCGAACTAGGCATTGTGGATACTGAAAATATCTAGTTTTCCTGGTATTTTCAGAAAGTATCCATTTTCTAGTATCAAACACATTGAGAAAAAAAAAATTAAAAAAAAACTTTTAAAATTAATTATTCTCATTTATTTTAAATGCATGGAATATAATTAGTAGAACGGCTAACCAATTATTGTGACACTTTTTTTTATTGGCAAATTATTTTTAAAAAAATTTTAATATTATTTTACAAATTGAAAAAATGCTCAATAGCGACAAAAATAAAACATTTTCCCTTATTTTTCAATTAAAATATTATTAATAACAACTAGAAAAGTAAAAGAATCAATTTAATTAATTTTTACACAAAAAAAATTCCGTTACTTTAATTGCTGTTATTGACAAAATCAGAGTGTACAGTAACAAATATTTAAACGTTAAAACTATTGGAGGAACCAACAAAATGAATGTTAAAGCTAGGTACCGTCCCTTTTAATTAAAAATGTGCAAGATGTTGAGAACTTTTTTGATATTACTAGGTAATTGATTTTATATTTTTTTACATTGCTTTAAATATTTATTTATCAATATGGAAAATACCTAAAATATCGTTGCGAGCTCTTGAACAGTGTTAAAGAATTTCATACATCCATATTTTAAACTTGTGTTATGTGCATTTAGTTCTTTACTTAACATGTAGAGGGCGCTTCTCTTCCTTGCCAAGAAGTTCTCAACCTTTTCTTCCTATCTTACCTTAGAAATGCAATTATTATATATTCCATATTTTAAAATTGTATTAACTAAATATCATTTTACATTCTTTTCGTGTTCCGAAAAGCAAATTGAAATTTCGGATTACAATGATTTTGTAAATATATTTTAAGGCAAAAGTTTGAAGATAAAATAATTAAAAATTTGGGAAGTTAATTTTTACATTAAATTAATAATTCTTTAAAGATTTCAAGAATATTTAACTGAGAAACTTTTTACATTATAACAGTATTTTAAATATTTTTTTTGCTTCTGTAAGACCATGTCTTATTTATATTTCACGAGATTAATTCATTCCATCTTTCTTTAAAAGATAAGTTTCACCTTCACAATCAAATCTGAAGGAGGGGGATATAATAATTTAAGTTTTTCAACAGTTTTAACATGTATTTTCGGGAAATGAATTAAAGTTCACTAAATAAATTAAGGTCAAATTAAGGATCAAGGTTTTTAAAGAGAAAAAAACATCCGTGGCAATTCAAGTAAGTGAAATGCTTTTTTTCCACCAAAAATATTACTATTGCTTTGCCGATTCTTCATGCTTACATCGTAAATATATAGTTGGATTTTTCCCAACAAATTTCACGACTGAATTTGTACTATGTTACAACATAGTTAAAACTCTAAGCACTGTTTTAATCGCTTAGTCATTTAATAAAACGCTATAAATTGTCTTAATTTTCACCTGTTATATTAGCTGATTTCAATTTACATAGCTCAAGAGTTTCACATTGGCCTTTAGCGATAAATATTGTAATCCTAAACACCAAGGTCAAAAGGAGGAAAACTTTCCTACCAGAGATTTCACATAACTTCTACACCATGTCACTCGAGTATTATATATTGTGGAAGTGAGAAGAAATCTCGAGTGTACCAATTGCATTTAATGAACAGTATAATTCAATACTGTTCCGGTCTGTCTGTATATATATATCATAAAATGCCTTTCTTTTAAAATATGCTATTTCGTTAATTAAAAAAAACCAGTCGAAGTCAAGTTCAAGTTTAACGATTTATTTTATTGTAGTGGAGAGAGAGCATTTCCACACGGTGGGAGAAACAACTCCGCCGTTTGATAAACAGTACAAAAAGTCAGATGGGCATAAGAGATCAGAAGAGTGAGATTTTTCTCCTGCTTGGTGTTTTATAGTAGGGATTTTCATACTAAATCACGTGTGATGAATGGGGGAACTTCCAGGGATTTCAGGTGCTGCGAAAGATCATAAATATATTCCTAATTTATGATTACAATTATTTTTATGAGTTCGCATGGTATCCCCCTCTAGAGATTTTCATCCCTCAGCATAATATTTTTTTTAACTGTCGATTGGTTAATTGCTTATTGACGTCATTATCAGAACCAATACGAGGTCTATTGGTGACGAACCTCATTATTTTAAATTACAGTTACGATGATGATATCAGAGCTGGTACTCGAAACTTCCACACCAAACCAGTTTTTTTTAATAATTACCATATCTATGATAAAATAAGGGACATTGTACAGAATGAGGCATAGCACAAAATATATTTATCTTATTTGGATCTCGAATATTAGGGCAGATAAATGTTTCCATAGCAATGTTAGGCCCACGTTTTTTACAGAAAGACTTATGTTAATACGAGGATAGTTCAATAAGTATGTGTAAAAAAAAAAACGGTGTTGCTAAATCAAGTTGGTGTTACAATTGTGAGCTGCTATCTGTTTAACAGAGCCGAAACAAATTTGACGCTGATTTATACATTAGTTTTGACTTGGTAGCCATTTGCTGCTAAATCAAAATTTGATTGCTTCGCGACGAGTTGTACTCATTTTACTTGGAGATGTTGATTAACCTAGATTCCTTTTTATGTATTAGAAGTGAAGCAACAATCACAACAATGGTTGCTTTCGGTGAATCTGCTCCAAAGAAACCGAAGACGATCTCATCGACAGGAAAAGTAATGGAACAATTTTTTGGGATGCGCAGGATATCATACCTATGGATTTCTTGGAAATATGAAAAGCGACCACTGTGCAATGCTACAGTGAGTTATGTGTGAGCGCCATTTCCATTTCCAATTCCTAAAATAAGTACTTTTTGAGCCACTTTCTCCACTTGTAGTGTGAGGGAGTGATAGTGAAGTTTAATGCCGCAAGAGCCAGATGTGGTCATTCTGAGCCAAATAAGGTAAATATGTGATCTAGGTAAGTAAAAGAATGGAGGGAAAAAAAAAAGATCCCTAGGATATCCCGGAAGCGCGTCACCCGTGTGTACCAAACACAAATAAACTTCATGGGAAAGAAAAAGACCACTAGAGTGCCTCGGATGAGTGATTCCCATACCTACCAAAAAAGGCAAGTCCCTGAGGTCCCCTGATATAATTCTCAGGGGCTGGGCACCCAGCTATACCTCTAGACACTTGGTATCTATTTTAATCAACTTTAAAGGCATGCTGGAGCTTCGATGGGACTATTTTTTCACACAGATCCTCTCCATCGGTGAAAGGATGTAACGTCGATTCATTTGTATATTGCCTTAAAAGATACCAAGGTACATGACATATCATTTAATTGTATATGAAATATTTTATTTAATAGGAATTAATAAAGGATTTTCTAATATCTTAGAATTTATTTTAAATTATACATCTTCAGCATTTTTTTATTATTTTAATCCAATGTATAATGCCCGATTTTTAAAAAGAAATAATGTGCAGTATTAATAAAAATATTATAGGTTGATAGGGGGTTTTATTAAAGTAGCAATAGAAGCAACACGAGGGCTATTGGTGAGATAACTCGTAATTTTCTCATTCAAGTGACGATGACGAACTGGAGCTGACATCTCCCTCTTCTAACGCCAATGGAGGACCTTGAGCCTCGACAGATTTAACGTGCATTAGCTCCGGCTACACGGCTGGTCTTTAGTGGCACCAAAGCTCGAACCCACGACTCGGCGAAAACCGCCAGCTGCTAATCCACGACCATGACCACTAGGCTACCGCTTAACAAATACATTATAGGATGGTAAATTTTTTTTTCTTATAAAGTTATTGTTCTATTTTTAATCTAGTCACAAAAGAAACTAGAATCTCAAATCATATTTTCAATATCCGACGTATATGACTCGAAGGAGTTCTCAGCTTATTTTATAATCTAGTAAACTGCTTTAAGCTAACCAGACGGAATTTTTACGTTTAATGATAAATCGTATCGCCTAAAGAACGTTTTATTTCTCTCTCAGATCGAATCACTTTCTAGGAGAGTTTTGGAACACTGACATCGTTCCAGAACATTGTTATGTTGTAACTGAGAGAAGTACTGAACGACTTTTGTGCGTTTGACACTTTTGAGATAATAGATTTGTTGTGGAGCGTGAAAAGTGTTTTTGTGAAAGCGAGAAAGCCTTTTTCGCCGCTAATCTTTTGTTGTGGAGTCTCGGGTGGTTGCATCACGTTCGTCACGAAGGATGCGCTCCGATTGTCAAACGATAATACTCCACTAAAGTCACGATCTGTTCGTTACTTCTGACATCAGTTTCCGAATGGAACGAGCCTATTCGAACATTCGATTTATTGATTGAACAGAGGAAAACGAGAGTCAATTTCAAATGTTTGTTTATGAAGCGCTGTTTAACTATTAGATACTTGTAATGTGATGTACTAATACTTTTAAATAGCATATTTTGTCTTGATTTACTGTTATAGAATATCTGTATGACAAATGAAGAATAACTAAAAAGAACCAATACGCGGTGAGTCTTTAGTAGCATCAAGGCTCGAACGCACGACTCGACGAAAATCGCCGGCCACGAGTCCACGACCATGACCACTAGGCTACTGCGGCCACCTGGGTGGGTAGTTAGGGCACCAGAAGCAACACGAGGTACCAGAAGCAAATCTTGGACCCCCTTCTAACTTCCACACAACGCCATTGGGACCACCTGGGTGGGTATAGTAATAATAATATATTACATTACGTAAAGACTTGAGGGAATTTATATATTGAGAATACACTACGATATTATATCATATACTTTTTTAAGAAATTTGAAGAGTGAATTGAAAGAAATGATTGCAGACACTTCAAAAAAAGTATATTCAACCAAAACAAAAATTAATAACGAATAAAACAATGTGAGTGAGGGAGGGAGGGACTGTGAAGTTTAATGGCGCAACAGCCAAAGTAGGCTATGCTGCACCAAACACTTGTTAATATCAATCAGAATAAAAAAAAAAATTCAAAATATGTAACTAAGACGAAGTGAAAAAGACAAAAAGTTAAAACATCAAATTTGGTGTAAAAGGCCAGTATATTTTAAAAAAGCAAAGAAGTTATGGGGGTGGTTTCCCCCACCAAGTCAGATAGGTTTAAAACTGATGACTGAAAAAAAAATCTGGCGATGGTGATCAAACGCAGGACACACAATTAAAATGTGATGAATCGTGTAAGGGAAATGGCAGGAAGAACACTTGGGAGCACCCACCCCAAACAAAAGATGTCTATGGGTAAATCGAGTATGTCCAATGCGAAGGCGAGTCAACCCGATATCCGCTCTTCGCATTGGAATAACAGGCCATTCTCCAATGATCGGCTTCACCGAGGGCAGCTATGCGACTGGAGACTCCACGATTCCTGGCAAGTCTGATGAATAATCTTTAAAATATGACGTCTTATGTCATCTAATGGGACAGCAAGCTGCAGAGGATTCCCCTCTGATAGTGCAGCCGAATCGGCTTGTTCATTCCCTAAAATACCTACATAACTAGGTACCAAAAAAAAAAATTTAATAATATAACCCTTGTTATACAAACAACAAACCATGTCTCCTATCTCAATCACGAAGACCATATCAAAGCAATAACGTATTCCTCGGTTTAACAACAACTCTCACCCGCACTCTTTCATGCAATAACTTAAGAAATATCTTCTTTTTCATAGGTATACTCTGGCGTTTAATTGGATTAACTTTAACACATCAGGTATGACGTGGAGGTGGAGTTACGGTAAATTGCATTACCACTTTTTAACATAAATCAAGTTGTATTTGTTGTCATTAGCATGTTAGTAGGATTTCGAGTTGTAAGTTCAAGCCCGAATCCTGCATTTCCAACCAAAACAACATTTGGACTTTGAGATATAGGCCTTGGTTGAACCAACCAGCCAAAGTCCAAATGCTGTCATAGTTGGGAAGTTTGATTAGAATTGAAATCCCTGAAGAGCTGTATGAGGATTTTTAGGGACGCAACTTGCAATCTTGAATCACATTAAAGTGACACAGTGACTCTGTTCTTATTTTCATATAAAGACCTTGAGGTGCAATCTAATTTAACGTGCTTTATTCCGCACGAGTGCCTTTAACGGAATAAGAAATCGAACTTAAGAATTAATCAGTGTTGCCATCTTAACCTATGGACTATCATGGCTCGAAAATGCTTGATGAATAATAGAAGTTTAGAAAATTATTTGTATTTTCTAAATGATATATTAGCGATTATCAAGTTTAAAATACCAGGTGATGTCAAGGCTCTCGTCACTTTGATTTCGTGGACGTAATGGGAATCCCTCATATATACTATTCGATCTATTTGAAATTAATAAAATGCATCTAAAAGAAAACCAAAAAATAACGAATACTTCAGTGGAATTGCTTTTCCCTCCCATTCTTAAAAATATTTAAAAATATTTTTTTAATTTCCGGAAAAAACTCACAAGCGAATCATTAAAATAAGGGTAAAAATATTTTTAAAAATCGGAGGGGAAAAGTAATTCCACAGAAGCATTCATTAGATTTTGCTTTTTCTGATGCACTTTATTGAATTCAAATAGATAAAAATAGTAAAGATTTGAGAATGGTATTCGGAATTCCATAGGATTAACATTACGTCCATGGGATCAAAATGGCAGGTAAACGGGGTCCTTAAGAAATGTTAAGAAAATCTATAATTTTTCGTCGAATTTTACGATGATTTTTGATAACTGTAAAATTTATATTTTATTATTAGATTAATTGAGGAATAATTTACTTATTTATCGTTTTTTTTAATTTATGATGCTGTTTATTTATAATTTTATTTATTTATGCTAATGTTTTCATTTATTCATTATTAGACTAATTTCTCCTCACATAAAAAATATTCAAGTAAAAATATGAAGTTGCAATAATATGCTTAAAAGATTTTAACATTAATACGATGAAACTCATTTTACGTTTTGCTTATGTCATCCTTTGTAATGTGCAGAATACCAAAAGATGAAAAATGACATTATTTGTACACACACACAAAGATGTAGTAACCAAAATATAATAATTGATGGTTAAAATAAGGAGACAAGATTAAAAAAAAACAAGAAAGGTTACAAACTGTATCACCTCTTCTCATCAATTTAAGATGCTTTGCTAGAGCAGTATTCACAGATCGATCCACAGGACTGACACATAGTATACATCCTTCGATAACAAGAATGATTAAGTTTCACCGACCTTTCTATTTTTTTTTTCTAAAATTTAATATAAGTTAATATATTCTAAATGGTTGAAAGAGCATAAAGAGAATTTTTAAATAGCTTTCAAAAAAAGCTTCCTGTCAGGAACTGAGCAATACGCCAAAAAGAAAATGAGGGAACTTGAAACATATCGAGATAAATCAATTAAAAAATAATAGTCTTAAGTTATTAAAATTTTTATTAATTAAAAAAGTGAAGGATTTTTAATTCAAATTAATTAAAAATTTTAAATGAAGGGGAGAAATCCCATATACCGGACTGATGTATAAAAATTTCAAATATATACATTAAATTCAGATAGAAATATTTAATTTTAGTTTTCATTTACATTATATTTCTCAAATTTTTCTGTCATGTACGTGAGGGTATGACTGACATTATTTCTTCAGAGTTGTGGGCTCGAATTCTAATGCCACTAAAGATCTGCCGTTTAGAGGCACTGATACACTTTAAAACTGTCGAGGCTCCAAATCCTCCCGGTTGGCACTGTGTAGAAGTTTGGAAGGTGGGGTACTAGTTCAGGTGTCCTTACCGTCAATTGAATGTGGTTCAGAATTACGGATTCCGCCACCAATAGCCCTCGTGTTGCTTCTAAATGCTACAAGAGGAGAAAAAAAAATCACCTTTTAAATGAAATATAATTTAATATGGACAATAAATTCACAAATTTACTTGAACATATCAAATACTTTGTTTAAATTTTAATCACATTTTGGAATTTTGAACTCAGCTCGAAAAATTATTCCTAGATTAAATTGTTAGCTAACATACTATCATTTAATCAAATTTCAGCTGAATTAATTTTAAAAAATTAAAAAACAATAATTAATTAATTTAAATTAATTAAATAAAGATGTAAACAATTAAATTAGTTAAAAATTCTGGACTGATTTTATCTTGTTTATTACTTTTACTATTTAAAATTTATAGAAAGTCATTATTAAACTATAAATTATTCTTATTTTCATTAATTTAACTGATATTTTCAACTGTGAACTAAATTAAAACTTAAATATTATAAACTTTTTACTTATTAAAATTTAGCCAAATTCTTATACCTTTTATTGGTTTGATTATTTCATTTCTTAAAAATTTATTTACATTTCTTAGATAAACCATTTCACTTGCTAAAGGTAAACTTTATAAAAATGGTATGTTGGAATTATTTCACATACATTTTAGCTACCTCTCTATTCATCCCATATATATTCGCTACAATTTCTCCAGCGCAACATAAAGTTATTTTTCTCAAAAGTTATAAAAGCACGTGATTGAAGAAAGTTTTTTTTTTTTTATAAACTCCATTCTCTCTCTCTCTCTAATTCTTACGCATATGAAACAATAATCGTCCACAATCTCTTGGATCGAATAATACTTTTTATTTACAGTATTGTAACGCAGAGAAACAACTAACAGAAAGAAAAAGAAAAAAGAAAAAAAACTTCCTGGACCAAACTACCGTTGAATAATGAAATGAAATAAATATAATCATAACAGTTAAATTGTCTCAGACTGTATAGAATAGTATTAAAAAAGAAACAAATGTTCGAGAAAATTATGCATCATAACTAACCAACTGTGAAAAGGTATCTAGCTAGAAGGTCGAAATAATAAAGTTAGCTAAAAAAATGATTACTATAGTTTTCAAGGCAAAACTTAACATCTATGTAATGATTTGACAGATATGTATTGTGTGAGACTCGAAGTCTTATTCATGCGGTTCAGAATGCCTTTTCAATGCATATCCGATGTTGATAAATGTCAAGAATTTTACGTAAAAATAATTTAATATTTAGCCAGTTGAACTGATCTGAGCTTTTTTTACATTTTTTTGCATTCGATGTTATTAAATAGATATATGAAGATGGTTCTAAAAGTTCCTTCTGTTTTTGATCATAGATGGCGTTTCTAACCCAAATTGGTGTTATCATTCTGTGTTTGCTCCTTTAGAAGCGAAGACTCACCGACTGGAAAAGTTACGGAGATGATTTTTGGGAGGCTAAGAATGTCATATTTATGGACTTTTTAGAAAAACGATCATTGAACAATACTACTCTCTGTGAGTTACCCCATTTACATTTCCCATTCCTAATACAACAGTTTTAATTCCTTACAAGGGGAGCTTTTTGAACCAACCTTGTTTGTCTTAAACTATCAAAGTAAGTCACGGAGCAATTAAACTGATTAGATAAAACTAAAAAATATATAATGGTATTTCTTACACTTTTTACTATAACATTGTTTATAATATATATAAATATTTCAGAAAAGGTAAGCACTCATCCAGAAATGAAGCAATCAGTAACAACAAATTATGATTTCTACTCATGTTCATTTCTCATTTTATGTGTATCAAACTGCAAATGAATTTGAAATTTAATTTGCTCATAAATTTCGATATGAGAATAAAGTTACTAAAAAAAAGATAATAAAGCTATTGTATTTTACAATTAAATGAATCATTTACAATAATAAATGTTCGACTACTACGCTTCCCTGCAACATTGCTCCTGTAAAGGGAAAAAAAAACATTTACAGAGATTTCGTCGAGCTTCAAAGAAAGCTTAGACAGTTACCCCTTCATCCCCCTAACATTGGCGACTTGGCAAGAAACTTGATGACTTTGGTGACAAAATGAAGATTCCCGAAAATGCTGGAATCTTGTCGAAATCTCAATTGGGAGAAAAGTTAAGGATTTATCCTGAACTTTCTTTGTGACGTCAAAACTGGCTTGAATGGCAACAATTACACCGAGATCCTGAGATGAAACAGTTGGCTTTTCACTTGTAAAGATTTGTCCATTGATCGAACTAGGGAACTGAACTTGCTGTATTTGTCCTTATAAGTGTTGTTATGTAGGTTTGTGATTAATTTGGTTTTTTATGCCCTTGGATTAGTAATACATTTTTCAAATGAAAATTATGTATTACATATATTTTTGTTTCTATACGTATTCTTCGTGAAATAAAATGCGTGGCATGTTAAAATATTAGACTTCACGAATTCTTGCATTGTATATTACAGTATGAGAAAAATGAAAGCCGCATTCTGGTTTTTCTTGCACAAGTAAGAGTAACACCATTGTTAGTTAGTATTACATTCAGAATCTCAAAAATTAATTCAGTTTAATTAATATGGCTACTTATTATACACAAGTCTTAAGTGCTATGTAAAGTATAAACAGTATGAAAATGTAATCAAGAGGAAGAAATATAAAAATAATCATTTCAAAAAAATTTTTAAACAAAAATAAAATATAGAAATGTAATCATAAATAGTACGACATTTAGCGTAGATTGTTCGTTAAATGTTTGAATAACAGGTAAAATTTGTTAGTCTTTCTCAGCTATTACTTTTCAACTCACATGACCATCCACAAAATGCACAAACATTCTGCGCACGCCAGAATAATGTTGCAAAAGTCCGTTGGAGGTAATTACAGAATGTTAATCCATGCGGATTTTTTTTGTAATTAAAAAACTGTAGAATTTCTAGACATAAAAAAAAAACATAAAATCTGTATAGCAAAATATTAGTTATTTATAAAATTTAACAAGATGCAGTAAAGAAATTTTTAAAATCGCATGAAAAAATTTACAATAAGAACCACACTTAACGAAAAGCCTATCTTTTTGGAAAATTGTTTTCTTTTTATTAGTCTTCGGGAGTGAACCTCTTTTGCATTTTCCTCTTTTGCATTTTTTTCACGATAATTTTTTGCATGCATTCGGCTTTTGGTCAAATCTTTGAAATTTGGAGTAAAATTTGTTAGTCTTTTGATACTATCACTATCATTGAAATACGAGGTATGTTTAAAAAGTGACGATGCTTATTTTTTCCCGATCTAACGAATGAAAGGAATTATGTGTCTTTGACTGGAGATGAGTACGCGAGAATTTTCTTATAGCTACAGCTAATCAGATTTTGAATTCGTGTAAAATGATGGACCGACTTGAGCATCGTATTGCATTTACCTTTCTGATACCCAAGAAGAAAACATTCTCAAAATTCGACAGGTATTCGGGAATGATGCCATGAGCATCTCACTTGCAAAGATGTGGTACAACCCCTTCAAAAATGGCTGCACATCAGTATGCACTGAACTTAGAATTCTCAACAAATCAAAACGTCAATTTTATCGATGAAGTTTGGACTTTGGTCATGCAGGATCGTGGTAAGACAGTTCGCTAACTTAAGTACGAGGTTGGGATAAGCGCGTGCAAGAGAGAGTGTCCAAAAAATTCATGACGAAGCTGCTAACGATGGGGCAGAAGCAAATCGTTAAGAACATACTGGGCAACGTAAAAGGTGACTCCAACTTTTTGAAAACCGTGATCACTGGCGATGAATCATGGGCTAATGGGTACGACCCAGAAATAAAAAAAACAATTCTCATATTGGAAACATCCATCATTCCCGTGGCCAAAAGGAAAACATGGCAGATCCACAGCAATGAGGTGATGCTGATATTTTTCTTTGACTCTTTTGGCTTGGTGCATCACTCAAGTACACGCCACAAAGTAAAATTATTACAATGGAGTCCTTTACCGCTTTCGTAATGCTTTGCAAAGCAAACGACCTGACATGTGGGTGGAGAAAAGATTGGCAGCTCCATCATAATAATGCACCTGTCCATTCTTCCCATCTGATTTGGAGTTT
Source organism: Nephila pilipes (assembly GCA_019974015.1). Lineage (NCBI taxonomy): Eukaryota > Metazoa > Arthropoda > Arachnida > Araneae > Nephilidae > Nephila > Nephila pilipes. The sequence continues at coordinate 43,982 of BMAW01103519.1, forward strand.
CTTGGTCAAACACAGCCTTCCAGTTGCTCGTCAAGTTCCCTACTCTCCGCACGTGGCTCCATGGAATTTTTATTTACTTCCGAAGTTAAAAAAGCTACGAAAGGCATTTAATTTGAATTTAGAGAGAAGATATGCAAAACGCAACTGCTCACCTAATCAGCAATCCAAACAATTGTTTCCAGAAGTGTTTTCAACTAAGACGGGACAGCTGAGAGAAGTGTGTGTGCATCGCTAAGGGCACTATTTTGAAAGAAATAAGGGTTTGAACAATCTGCATGAATGATAATGTTTTTACCAAATTAAATTTGATACTTTTTGGAACATCTCGTGCATTACCACCCGCAAAGTTGCTCAAACATTTTGCGCCGTGTGATTTTACACAAGTCCGCTGTGGGCGCCTTCAGAGTGTCAATCTACGCGGGTTTATTTATAATAAAAATATAAATAGCAAAATATCTAGTCATAAAAAGCACAATTCAAAATCTGTGTACTAAAATATTAGCTAATTAATCAAATTTACAGTAAAAAAAATCTCTGAAATAATAAAAAAAATTAATAATAAGCATTTACGCACTTGCAATTGGAGACACTCTACAGAGAAACTGACTTGAACACACACACACACACACACACACACACACATATATATATATATATATATATATATATATATATATATATATATATAGTAATTAAGGAATAATTGTGGTATTTTTGTTCACAGAAAGTACAATAGAGAATATATTGAATTTGTTTCACATTACATACAATAATTATATGTACATAGATTGAATTTTCTTGTTTAAAGTAAATTTTTTTCATCCGTTTGAGTGAAAATGACTTTAAAAAATATACATCTGACACTTGTCAGGCAGCACGAAGCTCGGTCGAAAGCCCAAAAGATCCTGTATTGGAACTTTTTTTGACAGGGTGAAAGTATTCCAAATCTGTTTATTTCTTAACATGACTCGAAGACATTAGCTAAAATTGCCAAAAATGCAGCGGGGGGGGGGGGCAAATAACAGTCTAAAATGCGAAGTATTAAATTTTTTCATACTTTTTTTTAACAGTCAAAATAAGCCCTATAAAAATAAACTTTTTCATGCATTTTGTCTTACGATTCACGTGTCAAACCTAAGTAACTATATTCTGTTTCATAGTTGTTTTTCTAGTTTTCTCAGTGTATCTTTCCTGTTATTCAACTTTTTTTTGCTCAGTTTTGTTTTCGTATTTCTGTACTAAAGAATACTTTCACTCTGAGAAACTCAGACATTAAAATACTAATAAAGAGCCGAAGGTGACGGAAATTTCGAAAGTAGCGTTTCTCATCGAACAAAAGAAGTTAATAAATTCAAACTCTCAAGCGCGAAAAAAAAATCCACTAATGACAATTCTTAAATTATAAACCAGTTCGCAAATTGTATGCCAACCCGTGCTTCCTACTTTCGAAACAAAACAAACAAACAAAAAAAGATCTAACAATCACCCTCAACACAATCAAAGGCACCCAAGCTGGGAAAAAGACACGGATCAAATTGAGATCCAGATGGAAATGAATGAAAAACCGTAAAAAGAAACCGTTTTCCTCCCCCCTTCCCGGAGGGATACAAAGTCTTAACATTAAGAAACGCCTAAAACAATATGAAAATGATTCTAAGTCGTTGTTCCTTGCTACTGTGCAATGTAGTGCGCTTTGTTTCAGAAGCATTAATGTGTCGGAAAAAATGTGTTAGAAAAACTGGAATAATTGGGCTCTAAAGAAGTAGTTCGGTTGGGCGGTAACTGTGTCAAAGGTGGACGAAGAGGTCAGGGAATTTCTTTATTTATAGCGATGTGATAGGGAGGTATTATTTTGAAACTTCGATCGCTGGACCATTTCTTTTTTTCTTTTCTTTTCTTCATTCTGTTCGATGGTTCCTTAGATGGTGATTATCGAAACAAATTTTGATGATTCTAACTGGGTGTGTCTCAGTCGAATGATCTGAAAAACTAAGACTTCTGTGACGCAACAACACTGCAAAATTTGTAACAGATTTTCATCTTAAGGCTATCTTCATGCAATATTAAAAAAATAGGTATTCGGAATACATTTTTCAGGGAAAAAATGTTATAAACTTGTGACGTATTTCCTTCAATTATCTTAAAGTCTAATTAAATAGTCAACAAGTTCAAGACTCCAATAGAAAATACGCACGAGAAAGACAACACAGTTCATTTAGAAAATATCCAAGATCACTCTTTCCATCTCTTTCGAATCCCTCTTAAATCAGTTAATTTTAGTTTATATTCTAATTAATAAAGTCTCAACTTAACAAATCATTCTTTCCGATTCAATCCATTTTCAATCATAGCATTTTCACTTCCGACATAAGCGATTAATTACGATGTTTCACTTCGATCTACATAACTATCAAAACTTGTTACCCTCGATCTCCCTTCTCTATCTTTTCACAATTCCATTTCACTCATATATCACTACACTTTTTATCTTCATCTAATTTACCTAATCACTTTTCATAAGAGTTGGAAGTTATTGCAATTTTACGCAATTTAAATTGCTAAAAAGTCCCAAATTTAGAGAAGAGAAAATCACGAACAGCCAACAGCATAACCCTAATATTATATTATATCTTCACTGTACCGTAGAGCTATTTCTTTGAATATGAAGTCCGCGAGACACAGATGCTCCATGAAATTACACAAACTGTTCAACTGAAAAATCAAATGCACAATTATATATTGATGCAAAGGAAAAATCAATATAATGTGAAATAATTTCTGGATAGGAATATTATCAGTAAATGCGAATGTCCATGAAACCTTTTAGTTATATATGTGGTAGTATAAATTTAATACGTGTTTATTTCTGTGAAAAATAACGTCATATACTGTATCGAGAGGTTATAGTAAAACCCAACTAGTTACATCATAATGATTATCAGAAGTGTCCATTCGCTGGCATCCCGTACTCACAATGCGCCCTCTCTTTTATTCAGTTTTTCTTTCTATTCAACAACGGAATTAATTTTTAGTACAATGTCTTTTCTCTTTAATTGTTCCCTTGATTTCAAAAACGGTTGGCTACCCCTGTTTTAAAGCTTATGTTAAAAGTGCTCGACAAATGTCACATCTTTGTGTTCCTTGGACAACAAAAAGACAGAGATCCAAGTTCTAAAGAGTAGCTTATATTATATTGTTTCTAATATCAGTCTGATTCGTTCCTTTTCCTTTTGGTGTAAAATGTACTTCATATTTCGTCTTCTATATTTGAATACTAAAAGAGATTTAATCGATTGTTTGATTATTTATTGACGTCACACTTAGAAGCAATAGTATGGGTTTCAAACTCTACATGATTTAGTAAAAACTTGTGAATTTATGGAAAGCTTCTAAAACTTTAAAGACACAATATGAAAAATAACGATACATATAATTACGTTACGAATTTATGTAAAATTTGTTTTCTGTTTCAAAATGTGTTCGAAGTTTGGATCAGGCTCTTTGACACCAGTCGAAGACTACCTTAAGAAAAACAAATTTCAGAGAAAAAGCATGAATTGGTAACACTTTTTTCAATAGCAAAAAGATTCAATGATAATTAAAATTGTACGATAGTAAAACTTGTAACCATTTACAACCTTTTATTTATAATAATGCTTTATAAAAATAAACAATAAAACACTTAACTTCCCAACTTGAATACGCAACAATAATTGAATTTCAATCTTAGAATAAAGGAGAAGAAATATAAAATATATTATCAATATGTAAAATAAAACGTTAAATAATAATAAGTGCATTAATAAATATCTTACTAAAACATGCTTTTTTTAAAAAAAAAAAAATTCTTAACTTAAATCAGAATACGATAATAGTATTTGAACATTTTTAAAAAAAGTATTTCCATTATTTCCTATTCTTCAACTTAAATAAAAATACCTTTCAAGAATACATCTTTTACAAAAATATCTATATGTTGCACATTAATTACGGAATACAGGAAAAATATTAAACGAGTGAACATGATGGTTAAATTACATACCAGTACTCTAAAATGAGACACTTAAAGTAGCTTATTAATGAAACCTTATAAATTACCGATGAAATCCCCTAATAAAAAGAAATCACGTTAGAAAATTATATATTGAAACCAGAATATATTTTAAAATGGGCACCGAAGTAGAATTATTGTTATTTGTAAAAACTGAAATTTTATCAACTTTTTTAATTCACATTTATGACTCGCTTTTAAAATGGTTTTAATCTTTTATGAACAAACGAAAAAATTTAATTAGTTGAACATTCCAGAAGTGTATTTTTTTTAAATAAGGACATAAAAATTAAATTATATATATATATGTGTGTGTATATATATATATATATATATAGCCAGCTCTTTTTTACACGGTAAATACGTTCCTTAGAAAACCGTGCAAAAAAAGTAATAATGAAATCCATATTACATATTTATAACATAAAAACAATTCAATTTTTACACAAAAAAAAAATTTAAATTAATGTACATTGAAAATTAAGTCTATAGGTACATACAACATATAAAAGTTCAAATTGAAATTGGGAATAAAACTATTAACAACTATTCATTGACTTGATAACAAGCGTGCACATTTATTATGAACTGGATCAAAAATGTATCATCAATAGATGTGTTAGATATGTGTAGCGCAACTGTCGGCTTTGATTCAAATGAAGAATTTCATTCGCTTTTGGCAGGAAACTATCATATCATACTGCTTTTTGTAAAAATAGAAAAATATACATTAAGGTCTCCTTAATAAATGTTGTAAGCTGGTTCGATCATTTTAATAAAATGTATCATTATTATGAGAAAACAAATGTGTTTTGAATATGTTTAAAGCATATACCTTTTTCATGTAAAGGAATGAGATATAATGAATTAGTTAATTTATTCTCTTCCTGAAATGTTTTAAAATAAATAATAAAAAGCTTTGATATCGTTTTTTTTTTTTAAAAAAAAAATGTGAAAATGATTCTTATTTGTAATATCAAAGAATAAATAAGTCGATAGTTAAATCTGGTCATTTAATTTTATTCCAATATCCTCCGTTCCATCTTCCAGTTGGCTTACAAATGAAATTTCTATAATTGTAATTAACAGATATTTGTATTGCTTAATTTTTTCATTGACTAATGATTTAGCATTTTCTTAATTAAATTTTTAATTTTAGTACCGAAATAAATTCTTTTCAAAAGTAAAAAAAAAAAAAAAAAATTGAAAAAACTTAATCCAACAACACGTAATACCATTTCCGGTGAATCCATAAGGATCAATTTAGTTCCTACATTCCTGAAAAAAGATACCCACTGTTTTGACTTATCTTTGCTGAACAGAAATCATCCCAAAACAATAAGGTTGCGTTTAGATCAAATGGACTGCAACCCTACAAGTATTCACTTCCGTTCCACTGAAAAACTTTGATTCCAGGGCTAAGATATTAACCACACTTTTTCCCACCTCGTTTGGACACTGACAGGAAGGAGAGAGGAATAAAAAAAATAAAAATAAGTAAGCACCAAATAAAGAACAGAAAGAATAAAATCTGATCATTGACCATTCGAAACAATGGGTTTGCAGACGATTATTTCGGGGTAGGGTGGTGAAGGGATCGCGAGGGGAATGTCAAAGTGTTCTTTTGTTGGAAGTATCGTTTGGTTCCAACTTGTTTCTTGTTGATGGATAAGGTTTTGGGGAAGGGCAAAGCCTCCAATGATATTTATACTTGTTGTTTTAAAATTCTGGGATGAAACTCTTTTTTTTTTAATGATCAAGCATTGAATTTTATATTGTGTGGCATTAAATGATGTTGATTTTTTTCGAAACAAATGGAAAACGATTCTTCAGTTCGAATAGATGATACCATAAGTATAGCACATGTATGAATGTAATTTGTATAACAAGGAAGAATGAAGGCAATTTTTTCAGTTTTTTTTTTCATTTAATATATATATATATATATATGTAAGTTATAATTCAAAAGAAAGTAGATAAAAAATGAACCAAAAAATCAGAGAAATCAAGAGATATGTAATTTGAAAATTTTTTAAAAACCATACATTTTTTTGAAAAACAGAAAAATAGAAAATGATATATTTTATGTTGTCACAGGCTTTTGACTGTTAAGCTGGGTTACTCTATAGTTATTAGCAAAACTATCCCCATTAACAAAATGTGTTATAAAAATTTGTAAAACCATATATATATTTGGTTTTGTGTATATATGTGTGTGTAAATTTAATGATGTATAGAATCTAAAGTTAATTAAATAAATTTATCTGGGTTTACTCGATATATTTAGAATCGAAGTTTAGACAATAATAACTTCTTAGTAACCACGTTTTAATTTTCAATATGTTACATAGATGCGTCTACTGGTTAGAAGCATCATCTTTAAATCGTCACTCTAATCTACGTTATTTCAGTTACGTGGCCACATTGAACTTTATATGTTACGTTGCTTTAGGAATGCAATAAAAACTATTGCAAAGTTTCAAAAAAAAATCGAAATCGATGTTTCAGCTCAAAAAATCACATTGTCTTAAAATTATTCTCCACACTGAATTTTCATCCTGAGGGGGAAGCAATTAATGCCAAATCTCAACGGTACTGAGAAAAACTATAAATATTACGGTGGAAGATACAAAAGAGAAATTTTAACGAAAAAAAAAGTGTTTATTGCTCTTTGAAATGCACATCCGATTCAGCCAACGACACAAAGCAACACTTGGACTCATTCAGTTGGGGCGCCATGAACCTCCTATCTTACAACTCTGATCTATCATCTGCAGATTTTCAACTTTTCACCTCTCTGAAGTCATTTATCAGTGAAAAAACGGTTTTGACCGTAGATAACACCCAAAGTTCCATCAAACAATGCGTTAAATAGGAACGCGGATGACTTTTTTTGACAAGAGAGTAAGAAAGCTCATCTCTCGACACAAAATGCTTTGAGTATAATGGTGACAATGAACAAATAAAAATTTAATTTTAGAATAAAAATAAACTTACGATTGTAAATTCAATAACCGAATATCATATAAATTCAAACCAGTTAAACAAATATTTGTGAAAATACATTCAGAGCACTTTTCCAGTTCATCTATCTTTGAAATGGCGAAATTTAACGCAATATCGGAAGAGAAGCGATGCTATCTTCAGATAATTTAACGCAATGTGACTACCTGAACTGATGATTTGTATACTAGCAAACATAAGTACATTACTGTAACATAATCTAAGACATTGAATATGAAATTACGTACAAATTTAGAAAATCTCGAGAAAGAAATTGCAAAGCATAATATAATGTATGCAATCCTTCTTAACACAAAATATTTCTGTAGTCTTTTTTTTTTTTTTTTAGACTTAACCAAAATAAGAGAGTTCAGTCTAGTTACACACACACACACACACACACATATATATATATATATATATATATATATAAAATCACGAGCAAAAAATTAAATTAATCTTTTTTTTAAAGATGGACTTAAAGGTAAAGGTATAAAAATGAATTTTTGAACATAAAATAACGCATAATTTCTTGAAACTTTAGCCATTTAACTAAGAAATACCTAGGAAATTATCATTAAACTACCATGTCATAACTACTTATTTATATATGAGGTAAAAAAAAGCATTACCCCCCCCCTAAAACTTTTATAAATTACATATTACTTTACAATAAAAAAAAACCTATTTTTATACCTTTTAGTCAATTTTAAATAAAAGCAGGATAATTTTTTTTATTTAATTTTATTTAATTATTTTTATCAAGCAACTGTAAGACGAAAAAGCAGTTACGTAAGCATTGTGTGTTTATAAAATTTCAACTGGATCGGATGATGAGAAATGGATTGAAATTCGAGCACAAATTTTGAACGGGAAAGACATACATGCATATGAATATACAAAAGAGTATTATACATATAGTCAAATATCTAAAGAAATATAATTATTACAAAATATGAAAAACAAACAGAATTAAAAATATTATTAAATAAATACTTATGATTTGAGAATTAAGATTCAAAATTACATTTTCCTTCTTATGTACACGCACGCACACATGCTTATGTACGTGCAGAAAAATGTAATTTTGAGCTTATTTCTGAGAATAGTATAATAAATTATATTATGCCAAAGAGTTATCTCTTTTTTCACTAAAAATATCTGCTGATGATTTATCTCTTAATGGATATTTGCTAATGATCTGTTATAAAAATGTCTTAAAATTGGATACCCTACTTTTAAGATTAAAATTAGGATAGGAAAAAAATATCAATTTATCTTTGGGTAGCAAATATACCAGGTACTAAATTTTGAGGTTTTGTACATTCCTACATGAAATTATTACTTAATTATTTAAATAATCAACCAAAATCGCTGAAGCCTTCATTAACTAAGTTTATCTTATTTTTAGGAAACACCAAAGAAATTAAGAATTGCTCGAATAATTCACAATAATAATTCTTTATAATTTAAAAAAAAAGTAAAAAATTGCTAAGTAGGAAAAATCAAATTATTCTAGCAAAAAGATGGGAAAAGGAAGAAAAGGGTTTTTTTTTCGAACGGTAGAATGAGGAGGAGGGGGATTTCCCCCTTGTCAAGAAAATTCCACGTTTTATCCTAACTTGATAAACTTAATGTTATTGTTGCTCCAATCTGATGGTCTGTGCGCCATCATCAATAGCAACCACATAGAGTTCGTAAATTAAGCACCCACCGGTAACATTAAAGCGGAGGGACCCGACCGAAATTTGGATGAGGGACGCAGCAAAGTGGAACCAATTGTCTCGTCAATTACCTCCTCCGGATGATCTGCAACGCTCTGCTGGACCCCGAAGCACTCGACCCCTGCTAACCAAAGATTGTCGCCAAGGTGCCGATAAACCGAATGCAAAAGAGCTGGCGTAAAATAAGCTATTTTTAGTGTGGCTTCCTCGGTGAAATTTTGCCTTTTTTTTTTTGTAGCCAACGAAGAAATTTACTTTGTTCCTTAGTTTTTCTTCTTAAGAAAATAGTTGAAACTGTAATATTGAAATATTAAGAACTTTAACACACGTTATACTTTTTAGCCTCTTTAAATAAAATACCTGAATTATTTTTTCATTATTACGCTGAGAGCAGAAGCAGTGTGTTCTGTTTAGAGAAAATATCACCAAACAACGAATAAACTGTTTTAATAATATGATTCGAAATAAATATACTTTATGTTCTTTTTTAAAAGTTCACCTGCAGGTTTTTTTTACTGGTGTTAAAAACTATTAACTTTTTCCTCAAAACTCTATATTTTAATAAGATTACTTTTTGAAAGGACTATAAAACTCTTGAGTTCAAAAATATTTCTCTGTAAATACTGTAGAAAGGATTTGGTCACGTCCAAAATTTTTCGAAGAAATTATGTAAATCAAAATCATTCATTTTGTTGTTGAAACTAGCAGTAAAACAAGTTCCTCATAAAATAATAAAAGTATAATAGTACCTCATTTTAGCAGTACATATAAAGCTAGAAATAATGTTACCTAAAACATAATTATGTATATGTGTGTAGATTTTCGTCATATATATATATTCTTATAATTTTGAAGATTTTTTTAATGTTGTTTTATCTCAATTTTTTGAGTAACATATTTTGATAATGTTTTCTTTTTCTTCTACTATATAATTTGATATGTTATATGAATAATACCACATGAATACTATTCAAAATCATAGCATATTTTCACTATTAGCTCTCTATATAAAAATGAAATGTTAAAAATCCTTTAGGTTATGACAAAATGCCTCATAAAAGTCAAAATTTATCATAACTGAAGATCAATTTCCCTATTATACTAAATTTAATTCAATACGTTAATTCAGAAAGATAAAGTAAAACATTAATATGTGACAAAACAGAAATAGAAATAAAAGTAATCTGTTACGACTTGCTACAAGTTATACAAAATTAGTTTAAAAATAGAAATGTAACGCACTCCATTTCATTTGCACGTTTCCCGTCCTTTAACAAAAATAAAATTATGAAAACGAATACTCCGTAGACCGTCAATTTATGAATTAAATCGAATTTCCATTACGACTCAGGAAGCTCAAAACGTGCTTAATTTAACAATTCAGTGAACAAACTGAACAATAGCTCTTGTGACATTAATTTTACTTGCAAACACGCACCTTATCATATAATTAATTCTTATTTAAAAACTTGGAGCATACTTGTACGTGGAAAACAATAAAACTATGTTTAAAGTAGTTAATTACCCGTAAAGTTGATGAGTATTTATTCGTATAATTACATTCCCCTTGTAGAGTATTCGCGTGCCAAAGAACTCCTTCAAAACTTAGGTTACCCGAAACATAATGATTTTTTATTTGCTCTGAAAGTGTTTAATTAATGATGCGCAATTATCGACCTCGAAGGCAGCACTTATGCAGTCAAGCAGCGCATAAGTACATTTTATTAATTATAACAATCATTAAAATGTGTTACTGTTAACAAGTCATTTCGTGTAGTATTTCAGAGTAAGAAATGAAACCAATCAAGAAACCGGGTGGATGTTCAGTTGAAATGTAGTTGAATGACTTAATACATATTTTTATTCGGACCAATAAAGGAATTAGAAAGAATAGAGACAGATGTTTTATTAAATAAGAGGTTAAATTATTATTTTTTTTGTATAAAAACATTTCTTGGCGTGTTTAGATCTACAAGTATTTACAATATTTCTAAGCTACAAATGTACATATTTTTTAGTAAAAATGGGTTCCATCACTATGATAAAAAAAATTCTAAAATAATTATTGCTGAAAATAACTATAACTACTAAGCATGATAACTTATCTTGAAATACCCGTGGCAAAGGTAACCTAGTGATCATGGTCGCAGACTTGTCGACGGCGGTTTTCATGGAATCGGGGGTTTGAACCTTGATTCCACTAAAGACCCACCGTGTAGCCGGGACTGATGCACGTTTGATCTTCGAAACTCAATATCCTCCCGTTGCCGTGTTGTGGAAGTTAGGAGAGACAGAAGGTCCCAGCACAGGTATTCACTTGGCTGATGTTCAAAATTACGAGGTTCGTCTTCAATAGCCCCCGTGTTGCCTCCAGTGCGATGTTAATGAATCCAATTAATCAATTAATCAATTAATACCCAATTTCCATTTTAAAAGTTATACTCATATTTCTGGAGAGCAAGGCCCACCATATCAAAACAATTATGTCATAAAACTTTTAATAAATATCTATCATTGTAATGAGGTCTACAAGCAATTATAATACAGTCTAATATTTATTAGGTTATGATGCTTTAATTTCAGTTTATTCCTTTAAAAAATGTAATGTTAAGGTAATTTTCCTCAATTATTAACAAACATGAGGAGCATATTTGAATTGATTTCCTACTCGATCATCTTTGCAATAAGTAATGCAATATGATTAGCTTGTAAATTATAAAGGGGCATATAGAAATCTGCATCAGGAATCCTGCATACCTAAAACTAGTGGTTATGAATTTTAAAAAATTCCTTAATATCTTGACAGATAGTTTTTGAAATTTAAACAAATTAATAAAAACTGTACATACGAAAGTATGTCCAAGGAATTCATACATCAAAAACTACACAAATTTATCAAATACTAGACATAAAAAAAAAGTCTTGATTATTCATTTATTAGACTGAAAAATAATTTTAAATATCTATTCACCTCTCCCCTCTCTCTCTCACACACACTACAATGTTTTTTTATATCATTCAAAAGAAGTCGCCAGAATCATCGCCAAATCGGCTAGTTCACTTTTTTTACAACCCTCCCCACCAAAGGTGAGTTATATACTAATAATTTCCTAACGTCACCCTTGGGATCAGCAGTCCATTGTTTTCGCGATGGTCATTGGCTGGCCATTGGACAAGGTATATTCACCTTAAACTCTGCTCTCTCTTCTCCTGAGTACAACCCAGGGGCAACTATTATGATTCTTTGGGTGTAAAAAAAATGGAGGATCGGAATTTTACTCATTGTTTCTATCGACAGAAAAAAGAATTATCTGTCTGAAGTGTGTCATATGGAATTTTTCCTTTGATTTAGAGGCGTTGTCTTACCTTTTCGGAGTTTTCCCCGTTTTCGAATCGGCTTTTGTCTTCGAAGTGAAGCAGTTTTATCTCTTGCTCTGATTTTTCTTATTAATTGTTTTTGACTATTGTTCTTGGATCCAGAACTTCGGTGATATTTAGGGCCATAACCACATATCAAGCAATTTTTTTTTTGAAATGGGTTATTATTTTAAGGAAGCTTTGCGTTCGGAAGTTTTATTATTTTGTTGTTCATTGATTTCATCTGGGTTATAAATTCCTTGGTGGATGTGTTCCACCTTTTCAGTATAAGGGCATGTATCGTATTATTTTATAGTCAACAGATACATATATATATATAAACAGGTATATATATATATATATATACACATATACATAAACAGATATAATCTGTTTATACAGATAAGATTTATATATATAAACAGTTGTTACGATGAATGTAGAAAAATTTTCTCACATATTTTCAATTCCTTAATTCCATGTATCTATTAAATTTGGAACCGTAATTAATGGTTTCAATGCTTACATAACTACAGCAGGTAAATATTAGTAAAGAGTTAATAAAATACTGTATGTAGTTTTGATAAGACTGTTAGCAAAAACAGTTAAGAAATTATTAATTATATAAAAGATAAAAATATTTACGATATTTATGGTTACGACTTTGAAGATTTGTTTAATCCCATAGAGACTGAGGATTTAATTACTAGTATTTAAATTAATCTTAAAGAATTAAAAATTAATTGTTCTGTTTCTTATAAGAAATTAAAATTTCTTAATAATCTTATATTATGAGAAAATTATGTGCGTTATAATGAAAAAAATATATAGAAGAAATTTAAAGGTATACCTCAAAGGGGTCCTGCTGCTATAGACTAGCTAAGATTTATTTACATTTCTTTGAACATAATTTTATAGACAATTGTAATTTCAAGTTATTCAGATATATTAATGAACTTGTAGTTTTTTTAAATTACTTTCAACCTAGAGGTTAAGACAGATTTATATTTTAATCCTTCTTATTCAATTTTGTATGAAACTAATGTAACTTCTTATGAAACAGAGTTTTTAGATGTTAATTTAAATATTGAGAATCATGTAATTATAAGTAAAATATATAATAAGAGAGATAATTACTGATTTCCTATTGATAAAGTTCCTTTCTTTGATATCAACTTAAGCTTAAATATATATTGGAACATTTAATATAATTTTTATTTAGAAATATCAAATCAGTTAGTATGCCTTGAAATATTCAAATAAACTCTAATATCTTCTTTTTTACATAAGAAAAAGCCTATTTTTTTTATTCAGTTAAATTCTTTAAAAGAAACTTAAGTCGTAAAAGGGATAAAATTGGTTAATTGAAATTTTTTTTTATTGGTGAGTATATATTTTTTTAATTTTTTTTTATTTAATAATAATTTTATATATATATAAAAAAAAGATTTTCTTCAATTAATTAACTTCAATTTTTATCTTTTTTGATTATTCCTTTTATTTCATTTTATTTTCTATGCAGAATGTTTTTAAAATGGAAAAATTTCAAAAATATTTTATTTTTTATGCAAAATTTTTCTTTTTCTATTGAGTTATGACTTAGTTTCATGTAAGGTATTGTTATACATTTTCTTGCATTTTTAAATTATATATATTTAGTTAATTATATCTTCTAGGATTTCTTTTAATACAGTTCTGATCTAGTACGCTTTTATTCTGATTTAATTTACAATTTGTAAGGTTTTTGATTTTTTCATAGTAATTTTTTAATTATCTATATTCCATGTAAATTTTTCGAGCTTTCGACAATTGATTGGTTGATTCTAGAATCATGGCTTTTTTACATTATAATATTTTATCTTTTTATTTATTATAACTACAGATTGTTTTAATCAATTCTGTAGTATTATTCTTATTTCCAATTAATTTATTTAAATATGGCTTTTAGTGGTCATACTATGTAATTTTTTGTCTGATTTTGTATAGATATTTTAAAATTAAGTCTAATTAAGATGTATATATATATATATATATATATATATTCTTAATTCTTATTATGAATTTTATATATTAATATGAGTATAAGGTGAAGGAATAAGTTTTGAAGCTTATTTTAATTTGAGATAATGGATTTGTCTCGATCCAAACGTTCGAGATGTATTGATATAATTGACTGATGTAATAAAGTACACAACAATAAAATTATAACTTTTATTCAAAAGATTTATTTAATTCGTTGTTTGAAAATACGTGTTTGAAAATATGGATTTTATTTTTCATAGGCGATATTACGTTTTTGTGATAAAATGAGGTAAAGTAATTGGGAAATAATTTTTTTCGAATTTCAAGAAAATTTAAATGTTAGTAATATGATTGCTATTTTCATATAAAAAAACATATATCTTGTTTCCTGGAATAAATGCACGTGGTTTTTATTTTTTAGCATTTTAAGCTTTTTTTAAAAATTTTTTACAATGTTACGATTCTTAGCTATTTCTAAGTTTTGGATAAATTAAACAATCATATATATAAACTAAAATATGATGTATAGTCCTCATCTAACAAGTTTTCAAAAAAATCCTATTTTTTTAGCTCAGAATTATTCGAATAATGATAATGATGCGTAAAAGCGAGAGAGAACAAGACATTGGTCATATAAATATTCTATTAAATTATATATCAATACAAGGGCAAACTATCCGAAAAGTCAATAGGATTAAAAGCTTGAAAATTGACGAGTTCTTTACTGAACTTTCTTTCGTGCAGTTTGATTATTAAGTTCTGAAAAGGGATTTAATGTCTTGTGAAATTCTTAGATCTCTTCAGGAATTGAAAATATCTTTCGTCAATGACTAGGATGAATGATTAGATAAATTATTATAAATCAATGACCAAAGTTAATAATCCAATGCTACATTTCCACCGTTTTTAATGGATTTTTAGGCAATTGCAGTTAACTTACAAATATATCTAAGGACTCAATATCTCCTAATTGATACAATCATTCATAATATTTTGATACATGCACCCTTTTTTTCTATATCTCGGAGAACTTAACGATACGTCGTGTGGACATTAAATAACGAGACTGATGCGGTTACAGAAGAAATTGGAAAAGCGTTGATAAAAAGAAATCGGAAAATGTACGGAACCATTTGCGGACAAATGCTTTTACTTCTCCATTTGATGAACATATTTCTTGTCCTAAGGCTTCTTTGAGGAGATCAGACAGAAAGAGGAGGAGGTTTACGTTGTGAGGAGGTTTACATTGTGAGGAGGTTTACATCGTGAGGAGGTTTACGTCGTGTGGACATTAAATAGCGAGACTGATGCTGCTACAGAAGAAATTGGAAAAGCGCTGATAAAAAGAAATTGGAAAATGTACGGAACCATTTGCAAACAAATGCTTTTACTTTTTCATTTGATGAACATATTTCTTGTCCTAAGGCTTCTTTGAGGAGGTTAGACAAATAACAATCCAAAGGTGCTAAGTCCAGAATATAGGGAGGCGAAATGAGTGTTGTACAGTGATGTTTCTTTAATTTTTCTTACGTTACACCAGCTGTGTGGGATCTGGCGAGATCTGGCGAGAGAGATCATTGCTGATCGCAACGGAATATCTTTTGGGCCGATATGCAGCTTTAACCATTCCAAAAGCTCCTAGTAAGCTATAGTTCCCTAGGAAAGTGGTGCTGTTTTCCGGCGAATGTAATGTTGCGCTGGATGAAGACACTAAAACAGTGTCAATGTAAACCAATTAGCGTGGTTTCCTAAAGAACAGTGAATGCTAGGAAACCACGTGACTTGTTTGCATAAACTACGGTTTGAAGACATCATCCACCGTAATATTACGGCCTCTAGATAACGCCACCCGATTCTTAGGAAACCGTAGCTGTAGTATACTGCATTAATTATTCGTCGACTATAAAAGAAATTAACGCTTAAAAGACCAAATGCCCTATGAATCCTAAGAAACAGTAGTAAGAGCTTTCCATAGATAACCAAGATTTTGTTTTTTTTTGTGGAATCGTTTTATTATCTTTCCGCTCCTCCATACTGAACGCTTTGTTTCAAATGTCTAGCGACTAAATAAATGAACATATAAAGAAAATAATTCGAGATAAAAACCAACGTTTTTAAAAACAACTTTTTTATATGGTGGCAAAGTTTATTAAAAAGAATTATTGAAATATTAGTTAAAACTGGTCGCAAATATCTAAATATTGCATTGTTATGGCAAGTAAGAATGGTTCCCAACATTTCAGAGCTCTAGCTTGATGGGAAGTTGGTTAAATTAACAATAGAAAATTTGATGAAACACTGATACACGCACAGACAGACACCAAGTGAAATACATTAAAATATTAAAACTAACTAAAATTAATTAATTCATCCGTTAAATTAAATGGTTGGAATGCAGTTAAACCCAACCACCCTTGGCGACAAGAATTATTTGGCAGTATTTTGCCAAATGTGGCTACCCTGGTCCGTTTTACGGACTTAACGTTCATCCAAAAAAATCGCCAAGTTTAGTGCCAATTTTTGAAATCACGCTAAGTGGTTGGGCTAAACTGCATTATTAAAGAAAATATTAGTTAAAACTTGTCTCAAATGTCTAAATATTGCATTGTTAGGTAAGTAAGAACGATTTCCAAAGTTTCAGAGCTTTAACTTGATGGGAAGATGGTTAAATTAACGATCGGAAATTTGATAACCACCCACCAAGTGAAATACATAAAAACGTTTTAATAAAACGATTTCAAATGATTATTTAAACAACTTAACAGGTTTACTATGATAAAATAAATACAAATCATCTGCCGCTGTTAAAAAAAAGTATCGTTTGTAATAGATTCACTTTGATGTTTGGGTAATATAATATTTCTATGATTCATACTTATTAAGCGTTCACCTTCTGAAATTCACCAAGGACTTTGGGAACACCTTGCATTTGAAAACCGCAAATGCTACTGACCTACTTCAAGTATTCTGTTTATTACAATTTCCATTTTTTGGGAGAAAAAAATGATTTTATCACTTATCATCTAAGTATATGATTTTGTACACGCACTCTCTTATCAGCACTGCCAATCCCTTAACGGGCAGTTGGTTTTACCTTAAAAACAGCAGCATTGCATTTTTAAGACAATTCTAGAAATTACCGAAGTCCATTGTTTAGGAGAAAAAAATAGCGTAATCGTCTATTTTTCTCAGCATACTTACGCATGATGGGGTTTACGGAATTCCGTTGGAAAACATTGGAGGGGGCATCAAACCTGGTGACATTTGACACTCATTAAAGTACATTGTGGTGCTACTGAAATCCATGCTAATCACGTAGATTACTTGTACAAGGAAAACAAAGAGTTAGGCACGCAAACTCAGGTTGATTTAATCACATCGATTTCAATTATGAAGCTTCTTGGCGTAATTTGGCGCAATTAGAAGAGGAAAATTACTGAAAGGAGGACTATATGTTGTTTAATGTTTTACTGAAATTTGGCTTTGAAATGAAGAAGATCTTCATGAAATCTAAATCTTTTTTTGTGCTATATGTTTACCAAATAGAATTATTTATATTGTTTATTATTACGGAATAAAATAACTTTTAAACAGCGTAAATGCTAACAATCTTGTATATGTATTACTCTTTCTGCAAAATAATAAATATTATAAAAAAGAAGAAAATGACAACTGTAATTTAAAAAAATATTAAAGTAAGGAGCAAAAACGTTTCAATATACCTTATCCATAATCCATCAGCATTTATAACTAATGAGTAGTAAGAGTTGCAAGCATAAAAAAAGTAAATTAAGTTCTATAAGCTGAAAATGTATATTACATTCATAGAATACGAAAAAATACAAGGGGAAATAACAAATGATAAAAATAAAGATCAGTAATGTTTTCTGTGCCTTATAGTTATCAGACTATTAACATTTATTTCTGAAAAAATAGGAAATGTATTAGACGAATTAAATTCCATAAACTGAAATTTTTTATTACATAGATACAAATACTAAATAATTTTTACTTGTCAGTAAAAACAAATACGTTCGCAAATAACAAACAATAAAAATAGGGAGTATAAATGCTTTACTATGTCTAATAGTTGTTAAGCTAACCAACATTTAATACTAAGAAACAAAAAATAAGGAAAGCATAAGACGAAATTCCATGGGCTGAAATTATGTATTATATAAAATACGAATTAAATAAATATAATAAAAAAGCTTAAATATCATTTATCAAATATAAGGAGGGGGGATTATATATCGTAGAATTACATTCTACAATATTTTCGACTTCATAGTTTACATTAAAAATTACCAAAATTTTCAGTTAATTTAAAAGTAAATAAACTAAATTTTGTATTCACATTTCATAAGAAAAGAAAGGAACTGAAATTCTAGAACAGATCTTTAATACTGAAATTTTACTTGCTTCCTTTTGCCACTTGTTACATTTCCTTATTAAGGCACTAATTTTAATTTTTTCATTCGTATTCTAATTATAATAACATTCAATTATCAAGATGAAATGATTGCACATTTTTTTTAAAAAAATAAAATGTATCAAATATAAAATTAGCCAAAAAAATTCAAAATCACTCTTTCTCTTTCATTCAAAAATATCTTTTACATAAATGGTAAATGAGATTTAAAAAAAACTCTGTTGATATTAACGTTGGAATAATGCATACATGAGTTAAAAAAAATGACATGTCATATAACACTATATATGTTATTATTTAAATGGCTAATTTTAATATAATTGTAGACCAGATGATTTGCAATCAGACAATCAATCGTTAAAAGTGAGAAATAATGATTTAGCAAGGAAAGTATAAGTAATACATATTATTATTTCATCATCTTTTCAACACCAATTACCTATTGGGATTTCTAAATGCGTGAGTATATGTAAGTATTTCTTTTTTTTTTTCCTTCCAAAGGAAATACATAACTGTTACTTTTGAAAAATGAAGCTAGCATAGTTTAGATTTCAAAAGAACACTCGTGTTAAAGACCATTTTAAAACCTTTCTCTTATTTTTAATTAATGTCCATTTCTTTTCATTCTTCCTGTTTACGACGATATTAATGTGAGTTTAGTTTACAACAAACATAGAATTCTTTTCAAAAGACCATTATAACAAAATGTTTGTTAAAAGCAATAAGCTATGAGTATTTAAACTGTTGTAGATAGAACGTGAGAAAAATAGCATGAATTCGTTTTTATGCGTTAAATTTACTTGAAATGAAAACAGTTATAAAGGATTATTCAAAATGAATTTCCCGCTTTCAAAATTCCATATTTTCAAAAAATAAACGACCGAGAATGATAAGTCATACATAAAAACAAAGGACAACTGCAGAAGTCTTATATTGTGAAAAATAGATGGCCTTCGTGAAGCTATTTCACGGAACTACCTCATAATTGGATCAGATGACTGGATGGTACACCGCTGGCCACCTAAGTCATCAGATATGATTCAATTCGATTTATTCCTTTGGGGGTTTGTGAAAATCAAAGTGCATGCACCACACCTTTACCCACAAATTTATGTGAAATTAAACAACAGATTTTTGCTACTGTACAATCAATTACCGCTGACAAAAATATAAACATATATACAAGGCATCCAATTAAAAGCACAAAATATGAGGGCTATTGGTGATTCACCTCGTAATTCTATACCTCGATCAAGTGACGAGAAGGGCACCTGAGCTGGCATCTCCTTCTCCACGTCAACGGGAGTAGTTGGAACCTCCGCTAGATTTAACGTGCATCCGCTCCGCTATCCGGAGGGTCTTTTGTGGAATCAGGGCTCGAACCTATGACTCTACGAAAGCAACGCCCACAGCGACCATGATTACTAGGCTACATAGAATGCCTTTTGAAGGCTCTTGATTTTAAGTTCAATTTCAGATTTTAAAAAAAAATCTCTTTATATTGCATGTCTCATTTTTTAAAATGTCAACATTTCTCTTTTTACTAAGCACTTAAAATATAAACTAGATATAAAGACTAGTTAAAATACTTATGAAATCCAAATAGTCTGTAGCAAAATATAAAAATAGAAGGAGCGTAGATGATACACATTTTCAACTGTTTAACGAATGAAATATGCCAGTAATGAACTTGGAAATAATTTCTGCTCGTATATTTAAAGCAATGCTATTCTCGGAAGAAATGCGATCTTACACAATTAATGTTATGGGTATCGAGAATAACACATAATCAACGAAAATAAAATTGTTTCACATCTAATGTTTTTTTTTTTTCATAGAGAGGTTCTAAATTTAATGTTTTAATATACGGGTAATAATGTCAACTTTTAGATGGACATACGATTCTAAAATGAAGTTTTTTAATTAATTTTACTCAAGTTTAATTTCCTTTAAAAAATATTTTTTTAATTAAATCATGACACACACACACACACAAAGCAATATTTTTAAACCTAAATTAAAACGATCCATTTAAATGCAGTCAAAACATGGAGATAAAAAAAAATTAATAATTGAATGTAATATTTACTTATAGTCGGTACATTTTAATGTAGTTATACTAATATACACCTTAAACCAAATAATTTTCTGGCAATTGTCTTGGAAACTTCTTGAGACAAAACTCTTAAAAAGCCCTCACCGTAACGACTTATGTCTTCAATACCAGGCCTTAATCATACTCAATAGTGCTATCGTTGTTGAGCGACTCTAAATCGCGGCTATTAATAAATAAGCGATCCGTTGTACACGCATCATCTGTCTAATTTCGCTTTAGCATTGATTTGAATGAAAGCAAAAGCAGGTGTCCTTGACGTTCCGTTAGTCCTCGTCCGTGCGTGCGTGAATACACGCCACTGTCACGGTATCGCGTGGTAAGCCACTGGCGGAGCATATTTTTGGGTTCCATGATCATCGGTAACTTTAAGCGGTAGAGAGATCTTTTACTTAATTTGCATCACCTGTAGTAAAACGTAATGTCAGTGAACGATATAAATTAAGGGGCAGTATGAATTTAACATTGGTCATGTTCGATGTAAGTATCAATGTTTCGCGTGTTTGTTATTATTTTGGAAAAGTGAACTGGTGCGTTTGTGAGGTGGTATTAAAATAAGCGAATATATATTTTTGAAAACACCTGTGTAGAGATTGTATTTATTTGAGTTACATTCGGGGAAGTATGGTCTAGAAGTCAACGAGGTTGGTCAGGGCACTTGCAAAAACCGTGGGAAATTTTTGTTGTTGGGAGTTATCGATAACTATGCTATAAACATTAATTTAAGAGCCTGTATTATCAAGTACTATAGTTACAAATGTTATATTACAAGAGCGGAGATCGAATTTTTACTCTAATGAGACGTATGATCTTATTATGATATCTCGGCTATTCTAGAATTACTTAAAATTTGTTTTTACCGATTTAGTTTGGTTTAGTTTTCATTAATGTCGCACTAGAAGCAAAATTAGCTATTGGCGATGGACCTCGTAATTTTGAACCTCGATCAAGTGCCGAGGACGACACCTGAGCTGGCACCCTTTTCTTCCCTCTGGCATCCCCCTCTCCTAACTTCCACACCACGCCAATGGGAGAACTTGGGCCCCGACAGATTAAACGCACATCAGCCCCGGCTACACGGTAGGTCTTTAGCGGCCAAGGATCTTGTTTTTACCGAAAGTCTTTGAGAATGAATTGAATCCTAGCACTTTATCCATATTCTGTCGAACTGAGGTCACTTAGCATCCCTTGTAACTGATCTGCTTGCTTACATACCTGTGGGTCGCATGGTTAAGACATGCTACATATGTGGTGATTCTTGACGAGTAATTCCTATCCTAATGTTGAACTCAAATGAGTTTCATAGTCCACACGTGGAGTGGTGCGTAAGCTCGGAGAGTGAGTTACACGTTCAGATGCCATTCTCTTATTAGATGCTATTCTCTTCTTATTGACTATATATCTTTTACCATGTCAATCGTACGCTTTCGGATGAGAAGAGGGGCACATGATGAAAAGTAAAAGATGATTTTAAAAAGAAAGGTATCTCCTGTTTTGATATGTTCTGCCAAGTCCTAATTGATAACTTAGTAATCCGTACAAAGAAGACTTAAATGTAGTAAACATATCACCGACTTCCAATTATGTTTTTACCTTCCAATTTTCTTCCTCGGTTCATTATGTCGTTGCCACAGATTATAAATTCGATTTTCCGAAGACTTCATATTTAAAAAAAAAAACCAGATCCGCATGTTTAATATAACTGGGTTCAAAGTTCCTGCATGATTTGGCATTTTCGCTTCGAGAGTAAGATGGATGGTGAGATGCCGTTCCAGAAGTTCCTTCTCAATAACCCATAAGTCAGTGTGACATTACTTCATATGAAACAAATCAATACGCTGAAGGGCAGGTGGAAGGTCCTCCCGTTTGCGTGTTGTGGAAGTTAGAAGAGGGAGATGCCAGCTCACAGGTGTCATCCTCATCACTTGACTGAGGTTCAAAATTACGAGTTCCGTCACCGACAGCCCTCGTTTTGCTTCTAGTGCGACGTGAATGAAACCAAACAAAAAAACAGGTAGAAGTATTCAGTAGACAAACAAATAAATAAATGCGAGATCATATACTACTTTTTTTTTCGTGAACCAGTTGCCTCCTTGTAATACTGAGCAATTAAGTGGATACAGTTATCTTCAGTTAGGATATTTATCAACTGAATAAGCCAAAGGGAAGTGGCCATGGTAGCCTCGTGGTTATGGTTGTGAATTCACGACAGGCGTTGTTTCCATCGAGTCGTGGGTACGAGCCTTGATGCCAATAAGGACTCACTGTGTAGATGGGATAATGCACGAGGTCCTCCGTTGGTGTGTTGTGGAAATTAGGAGAGGGAGACGATAGCTCGGGTGTCGTCCTCATCACTTGACCAAAATTCAAAAGTACAAGATACGTCGCCTATATCCCTCGTACTGCTTATCAATGCGACGTTAATAAGAATTCACTACCAATCGCACCCAAAAAAAATTACCAATCCTCAAATCATTTCAAGAAGCATTACAGAAGTATATCAAGACACTTAAATTAGTTTTCAGAATTTTTTACGCTTTTTATCATATACTAATAAAACTAATCTAAACTCACAACCTTACAACATATTTCTAGTCAATGAACTATCCAATCAGATTGCTCTTACTTACACTTGGTAAGAAATGCATGTTTTCCTAACTTCTAATCTTGAAGTATATCTTACTGGAGGAGACAAATTAAAGAGTGAGGAAGAAGGGATGAAGAACTACAAATGTGGCGAAGTTCCCCGTTTTCGTGACCAGTGGAAAAGTCAGCTTTTTCATCCGTACTTCCCTCGTGAGAAAACTCACTTCCCTTCCAAGTCGTTCGAATCTCCTCTGCTGTCCATCTTTGCTGACAATATACTTTTTCCCTCAATTTCTCAGCCCCCTCCCCTGCTTTTTCGTATTTTATAATAGAAGAAAAATATTCGAGCATACATTGCTCGCAAGATTTTTTCGTGTACTAAGAATTATAAATATTAAAAGTATAATAAAAGGCATGAATATAAAAGACACGTGTAATGTAACAAAAAAAAAATTCAGTGAAAATATTGCCCTTAAAACTTCAACCGATATACTAATTATTTTAGCTGGATTATGCAAATTTTGATTGGTAAGTTTTTTTCATATGCCATATATACTATAAATTAACCTTACCGGCATTTAAAAAAGTTACAATAACGGACTAAAACTCATTATCGATACGCAGACTTAAGCTTTTAGTATGAAAATAAAGTGCATTGTCTAATTGGGACAAAGAAGGAACGAGCCGAAGGAAAATCTCTTCAAGAAATAGCAAATGGCTTATCTTTATCTAAATTTACTGTAGAAAATATGAGTAAGAAAGACAGAAACAAGAACAAAACATGTCCCAAGAAAAAGCTAAGCGTGAAAGCTTCATCTCGAGTAAATGAGCGACGTGTTAAATACGTGGATCTTCAGCTGCAGTTACTCCTCAACAAGTTCTTGAGAAGTTCGAAATTGACTTATCGCTTCCTTCCATTCAATACGAATTGAAGCATTCAAGATTTCGCTAAAAGAGGTGGAAAAATATTTATCCTTGACAAAATCTTGTGAAGAAAATGTACGAATTTTGCAAGGAATTGGATAAGAAATAAGCAACAACGGAATTAACTGGTATTTATAGATAAAAAAAAAACAATTTTTTTGATGATGAACCGAATAATGGGATGTCCTACAAGGAGGTAAAGGGTAAGAGAAGAATTCTTGGTCGGAATAAACTCAAAAATCAGGGAGGTGGTATTTTTGTCTGGGCAAGAGGGACATATCCCGGAAATATATTAGTACATAAGCTATAAGGTTCTATTACAGTTTATCTGTATGGCAATTTCTTGTTGGATAAAACCTTGCCTTTGTTGAGGAATTCCTCGGAGACAGGTTGATTTGATCTTCAAGAAGATAATTGCTATGTCTACATTAACAGTTGTATTAAAACCATCTTTGAGAATTAATTAGCTTGAGGTCGTTTTACTTTGGCCATTTCGTAGTCCTGACGTGAATGTGACTGAAACCTTCTGAAGGATGATATCTGACATCGTTTATGAAAACGGATCGTTGATCCAGATGGACCACTGTTACAAAAGACTCAGCAAATAGTTAAACAAATCGAAGGTAATGGCTATAACACAATTCAAATATTTATTTAACATCATGAACTCAAGGCTTCTGTAATTAATGGAAAATAAAATGGGAAAAAATAAAACATTAAATGTAATTGAAAATTGTCTTCATGCAGTTACATGCTAATTAAAATTCTTTGCATACGAACAAAGAATTTGCATTTCTTTTGACGAATTTCAAAATCCCTAAAATGAATTAATTGCTTCAGAGATTTTCCATATTTTATCAGATTAGTACATTTGTATTATATCTTTAATTGTTGGATATACTGCAAATCCTATCCTTCTAATATATATTTTATTTAAAAATTTTAGGTTTTCGAAAAAATATTGCGAGCAGTGTACACCGTTTCAGGAATTTTTCAGATCCAAAGGAATTAGGTTTGGTTTGGTTATCGCACAAGAAGCAACACGAGAGCTATTGACGATGGACCTCATAATTTTGAACCTCGATCGAGTGACGAAGACGACCCCTGAGCTGGCACCCCTCTCTCCTAACTTCCACACCACGCCAAAGGGTGGACTTTGGGTCCCGACAGATTTAACGTGCATCAGTCCAGCAGGTCTTTAGTGGCCAAGGCTCGAACTAGTGACTCAACGAATACCACCGGCCGCGAGTCTGTGACCATGACCACTAGGTTACCTCAATAGAAGAGAAGAATTAATAACTACAACCAAGTGTATGAAGGTACCTCTGTCAGTCAAATCGTGTAATAATTATGATAATAATTTAGTCGCGAATCATAAGTATATTATATATTTTTTTTGTTTGTTTGTTTCAGAATTTCCTGTACAAGTGTTGAGTCTCATAAAAGTTTAACTGATTTAATGATTTGCATTGATAAAGAATGAGAAACGTTTGAATTTAATTACAATATTTCAAACCTTTGTCATGGTAGCCTCACCATGCAAGAGCAAAAAATATGAATTAATAAAATGATGAAATTTCTGACAGGAATTTATCGAATAAAATGTATAAATTCCTTAAAATTTAATAAAAAAAAATTAAAAAAAAAAGCAATTTAATTTCGGAAAGTAATAAAAACTGAATATAGTTTACCAAAACAGCAGAGAAAAAACACAATGTCTAGTAAAAATAATAAAATATATAAATGCTTTAATGAAAAAAACTGTTACTTTAAACTAATAAACACAATTTTTCCGTTAACTGCCAAGAAAAAATATTTTACCAATTCTAATAACGTACTAATTATAGCCTCAGATAAGAAAATTCAATGTTCTATGTTATTTTCCTTCCTATCACGATATCTATCACGATATCCGGTTCTCAAATGCTTAATTTTTCATAGCCCCAACCCAAAACAAAAGATAAAACAGAGAAACAAAAAAATTTACAAATACGAAACGCAATGAAAAAAAAAGAAAAAAACTAGATGAAATGGGGGTTGCTTTATCAAATTAAACCACAACCTAGTATTTTCATCCAAAACTTGTAACTCATTTCCTTTGTCGCATCAAGGAAGAAAAAAGGACACGAAGAAACAAAAGGAGGGGGCGTTATGTTTTGCACTTATGTGGTGAAATCCCCCCTCCTTTGGTACCTCTAATTCCAATTCTTCCTCCTCCAATTTTCTGATCCCCCGCCTCAAGGTCAAACAAAGGTCAGTGGTCCAAGTAAGAGCAACATGTTGGATCGTGGTCACGGGTGATCAACAGACCGAGACCAAGAATCTGATTTTTTGATTGGTAAAAGTGGATGGTGAGGTGTAAAGAAGAAAATCTTGGGGGGTGGAAGAAGTCCCGGATGTAATATTTCTGAAATTCTTCTCTCTTCCCTCCCCCAATATACACTTCTGGTCCTAAATCCTTTCTTCTTTGAGTTATAAGTAATATGTTTCATTGATGGCCTTGCAGACAATGTCTGAATGGACGGTTGCTGTGTTTACGTATGGTGAGTTTCGTAACATCTTTTGAGAGGCCTAGTTAAGGTGCCAACTATTCTATGGAAAGAATGTGAAGGCTTTTGTATTTATACGGCCTTCTGATGATGAATTCAACTTAAATCCTATTGCAGATTTAATGTGTCTTAATTATAGTGATTTACAGCTATGTATCTAAAAAGATTCCTTCGTTAAAAAAGGAATTGTCTCTACTTTATTATTTGATAGGGCAGCAATATTCTGGTAGCAGAGCTATGAGATTATTGGCCACGGAATTATGGTTCGAGTCTCGGACTATGACGCTCTAATCTTAAAGGTTTCCGTGGTCGGTGGTGAACCCTGATCATACCAAAAACACATTTTGCGGAATCAAAGGGGTTGCCGCACGTCAAATGGATGAATAACTAATTAATTGACTCAGACAAACGTCGCTCATACGGAAATTATAGATTAAAATTTCAATTGAATTCAATTACTGGAACGGCCTCTGTGGTAGCACAACACTCAGTTAAGTGACTGCGAATACCATATGATCTTGTTCTGTAGCTTGTGGCAAGCAATATTCAAGTTGAGTCCTGATCCCTCGAAGGATCCATTGAATTGAATAACGGAGGTTGCAATAAGTTAATTAAAACTGGGTCTTCCATGATATAATTTAAAACTAGGAGGAGATATCATCATATGTCATCCTTGTCACTTGACCGGAAGTCAAAATGATGGAGGACTCGTCAGAACGACGTTTATTCAAACTAACTAATCATCTGCGCCTCATGAAAACTTTAAGGTCAGATTAAATTATTCCGCTTGATAATTTCTTGCTGGATTGATTGTTGATTAACGTCACAGAAGTAACACGAGAACTATTGGTGATGGACATTGTAATTTTGAGCCCCGATTAAATTAAAAAAACAACATCTGAGTTGGTACTCTACTTTCCAAACTTCTGTCCAATGACAACGGGAGTATTTCGGGCCACAAAATATTTAACGTGCATCAACATCACTGCCCGACTCATCTCAGTGGCATCAGAACTCGAAACCCATGACTCGACTGAAGCAATGCCGAACTTGAGCTCGCGACCATGACCACGTGACGATAAGACATTTGTTAAATAGTCAGGTAAACCAGAAGCGGGTTGAACCTAAGTCGCTTAAGAGTATGTTTCCTTTACATATGCTGACATTAATAACAATTAGTAGAATAATCAGTTTTATTTATCACATCTTTTGACAGTAATGGCTTTAATTACAGTTTAAAACCATGTTATGCAGTCTAAGAGTTATTCCTAATTTTCCTTTCTTAATTTTTCGGAAGCTTGTACAATTGTCTTGAACGTAAAAAAATAGAATTTAAGGTATTAAAAATTTCAATACCTACCACCATAAAAGAAAATAGAAGTTTTTAAACGACTTAAAAAACTTGCTAATCTTTCTCACTTGTCATCGGTCTACGGGAGCTATATAATTAAGGTGCTACTTGGAGGCAATTGTTGAGTTAAAACATGGGATCATGTCTAAGTATCTCCGATATTCACCGAGCTGTATAATAAGGGGAAATTCAGAGAGGGGAGCACCTAACCAAGTGTCATCTTCATAATTTGACCGCGACTACAAATCGAGAGATACGACTTAATTCGTTTTGTTATTTGAATAGTTCACGTGCATAATATATATATATATATATCACCTTATGAATATTGCTAATATTATCGTTATAGGATTTAGATACGTAAGTTCTGGATTTGTTTAAAATAAATGTTGACTTAAAAAACTCCAGAATTGAAAAATAACTTATAGATATCGTTTAAATTATATTCTTATTTATTTCGAGTACATAACGCCGAACATGCAAATTATTTATTTAAGTATAAATATTTATTAAAGCCCTCATTCATACAAATTGCTTTTTTTACGTTAGGAGTGTTCATATTATTAAGAGCGAAATAATAATTAACTTTTTAATTGCTCTCTGAAGACCGGACAACATTAATTTTTTTCAGCAAATACTTGATCTAAGGTAGAATGCATTCAAGGAAAACAGTTATGAGTGACGGCCATGATTATGCGAAACCAAAGAACCGGTAAACCCCATCTCGTCAAAACATCTCTTCCAAAAGCTGATGAAACGCCGATAGCGGATTACCTGTTAATTGTCTTCCAATATCCTTAGCATCGACTTCTCCGATTTCTTTGCATCTTAGCGGCTTCTAACACAATGCTTAGTTAACAAACGGCTCCTATCTGGCATTATCTCTCTCTAAGACCTCTGGAGACCAAACTTTACTTTATTTTTTTCTCACTTGTTATTATTTTTTACTTGCATTCTTTCGGCACTATTCTAATTGTTCCTTCGCTTTTCCCATAGTCCACACTGATTGATTGGCAGGTCGGTTTAATCAATTACTGGACGTTCACCTCCAACATTGCTGATAGAGGATCATGAGAAAAAATCTGAGAACTTAGGTTCCGATCTTGACATCAATCGATATAGGTTTTAAGTGAATCGATTATAGATAATATGTAACTACGTTTAACTATTAAAAAAATAACGCTGGGAAGTTTGTCTGTCTAGACACAGAAGGAATTCTTAGTCAGCAAATTAAAAAAAAATCAATAATAAGAGTGGCTTAAGTATCTGCTCAGCTGTATGAAAGATTTGGGAGGATATGATCAAAATTAGAAACTAGATGCTGTTTTTTTTTTTTTTTATCAAATGATGAATGATTCAATTCCCTAGTTTTAATAGATAGCAAGTACCTGGTTTGAGAACTGTTTTTTTTTCTTTTTAAAAATATGTAATTCAGAATATTTTTAAGGGGAAAAAAACACATTGCAATTTTATTTTTTTTTATTTTTTTTAAATTTTTTTTTTTTTTTTTTTGTTTGCTTAAAATATAAAAGTACTAAGTTAGTTAAATTTATGACGCAATGTTTATTTTGACTTGATCTTCGCGTAAAATGTTGTATTATTTTAATAAAAAAATATTCTACTGAAATTTATGATATAAGTTAAATACTTTTTTTTTTCGAAAATGAGCATTTCGCAAGTAATAATATTGTGTTTTCTTTTATTCGGAATTAATAAATTTGAATGAAAAGTGATCTTGTGTCCTAGAACGGAATAAGATAGTAGAAGTGAAAAGTGGGGGATGGCATTCAGTATTCGAATAAAGTACAACAAAACCTACGTCCACAGATTAATATAAAAGGTTTTTAACAATTTCTTTTTGCTACTTGTGATGTGAATATTCCAAGAGGAAACAAAATTACGTAACATTAATACTGAAAAATAAATCTGACTATATGATATGAATTACATTATACAATGTGAATAGGAAATAAAATAATAAGTAGATTGAAGCGAAATGTGTAAATTTAAATGTTTAAATTGAAGCTAAAAGAAAGACGACAAATATTTGAAATCGAATATTGAAATAGTTTTGTCGGTTTTCTCTCACTACGAAATACATGGGAGCATAGTTAATAAGCTTAACAGGTCAATTGAAAAGTCCCCGGCCTGACACATAGATGGCGCTACTAGAATTAAATCCATATGTTTTTTAGTTAGCACTAACCCTCAAAAGATGCATGTATAAATTTGACAGCTGTCGGATCATTAGTTTGCGAATTATAGCATTTTGAGTGAAGCAACTTTTGTTATTGTGAAAAAAATGGATAAAAAGGAATTTCGCGTGTTGATAAAATATTGCTTTTTGAAGGGAAAAAATACAGTTGAAGCAAGAACTTGGCTTGATGCCGAGTTTCCGGACACTGCCCCAGGAAAATCAACCATCAAGGATTGGTATGCTAAGCTTAGACGTGGTGAAATGAGCACCGAAGACGGTGAACGCCCAAAAGAGGTTGTTACCGACGAAAACATTAAAAAAATCCACAAAATGATTTTGAATGACCGACAATTGAAATTGAATGAAATAGCAGACACTCTAAAGATATCAACTGAAAGTGTACATCATATCGTTCACGAATATTTGGGTATGCGAAAGCTCTGTGCAAAGTGGGTGCCGCGCGAGCTCACTTTTGACCCAAAACAACGACGAGTTGATGATTCGGAGCAGTGTTTGAAGATGATCAAGCGTAATAAACCCGAGTTTTTGCGTCGATATGTGACAATGGATGAAACATGGCTCCATCATTTCACTCCGAAGTCCAATCGACAGTCATCTGAGTGGACTGCACACGATGAACCCGCTCCAAAGCGTGAGAAAACGCAACAGTCGGCTGGCAAGGTTATGGCGTCTGTATTTTGAGATGCGTATGTAATAATTTTCGTTGACTACCTTGAAAAAGGAAGGATCATCAACAGCGACTATTACATAGCGTTATTGGACCGTTTGAAGGACGAAATTGTCGAAAAACGGCCGCATTTGAAGAAAAAGAAAGTGCTGCTTCACCAAGACAATGCACCGTGTCACAAATCAGTGAAAACGATGGCAAAAATCCATGAATTGCGCTTCGAATTGCTTCCTCATCCACCGTATTCTCCAGATCTGGCCCCCAGTGACTATTTCCTGTTCTCAGATCTCAAAAGAATGCTCGCTGGGAAGAAATTTTCGTCGAATGAAGAGGTGATCGCCGAAACTGAGGCCTATTTTGAAGCAAAGGACAAATCGTACTACAAAAATGGTATCGAAAAGTTGGAGGGTCGCTATAATCAGTGTATCACCCTTGAAGGGAATTATGATGAATAAAAAAAACTAATTTTGCAAAAAAATGTGTTTTACTATGGTAGGCCGGGGACTTTTCAATTGACCTGTTACAGCAATTTAAAGTAAATCCACATCTAATAAAAATCTTTTCACATCGGTTTTGGCTTTTTTAATATTTATTATCCATAATTTTTGGAATATTTTCTCTTTTTTAAATATCTTTCTACTTTTTTTCTCGTATTTTCCTGATATCATAATTGAATCAGTTACAAGTTCGGTGGAATCCTAATTACTATAATAGCTGCATATTATAATTAATTATTAGAATATATTTAATAAATGTATATATTTTTTATTGCTAATGATATAATCCTTCTAAAGCATTCATAATCATCTATATATGTGAAAAAAGAGGTTGTATAAATGTAACTCGAAAAAATTGAAAAAAAAGTAGTTGAAATGATAGAAGACTGCTTAAAAATTGAATGGCGTTACAGTAATTATGTATTTAAATTATTGAAAACATATCAAGTAAAAAAAATTAACTATAATTTTCTCTCATGTTTCGTACATTCAAAAAAAAAATAATAATAATAATAAATAAATAAATATAAATGCTTGAACATTTCTCGGAAATAATAATTAATAAATTCTTAAGAAATTATTAATAAATTCTTAATTCTTCTCAGTAATAAATTCTTAAGAAATTTAGGTACATTTTACAACGTTTTTCTGAATTTCACTTGGTGTGTGTGTGTGAGTGTGTGTGTGTCATCAAATTTTCGATCGTTAATTTAACCAACTTCCCATCAAGCTAGAGCT
>BMAW01103519.1:76313-151498 GCA_019974015.1 Nephila pilipes
TTTTTTTTTTTTTTTTTTTTGGCTGAATGTTAAGTCCGCTTCGCGGACCAATTTAGCAACATTTGGCAAAATACCACCAAATAATTCCTGTCTCCAAGAGTAGTTTGACCAAACTGTATTCCAACCCTTTAATTTACCGGATTAATTAATTTTAGTTAGTTTTAACGTTGTTATGTATTTCACTTGGTGTGTGTCTGTATGTATGTGTATCAGTGTGTCATCAAATTCTCTATTGTTAATTTAACAAACTTCCCATCAAGCTAGAGCTCTGAAATTTTGGGAACCGTTCTTATTTGCCTAACAATGCAATATTTAGATATTTGCGACCAGTTTTAACTAATATTTCAATATTTTTTTTTAATAAACTTTGCTGCCATATAAAAACGTTGTTTTTTTTTTAATTTTAATAATTTTTAAAATTTAATAATTTTTGTGATTTTTTTAGAGTAAAATTTGTTTTCCATTAGACGCTTCAGTTTTTTTTTTTTTTTTTAATTAAAAGCATTTTTTTAAATCGATAGATTGTTAAGAACCATGAAATTTTTTTAATTGTATTTATTTTCCATTATTAAGTAATTTTCCCCAATTATATATTATTTATAATCTCACAATGGATACTATAATTGTTCTTATGTTTTGTTATAATTTTATTCTTTTATGTTAGTTTGAAATAATATTTCGATTGATTTTGTTAATACAATTTTGAAAGCTAGTGCCATCTAAATGGTATTATCTTTTTGTCCTCATTCTGCAAAACTATTATAGCATATCTACCTAAAAGAAATTTAGTTAGCTATGGATCTGTGTCATTACAGAACTGATATGTGAGTGTTTTATACATTCTTTATCACACAATAACAAAATCTAGGCTATACTTTACATATGCATATTACCAGCTAACTAAATAAATTATTTAAGTATCTTGATAAAATATATTTTCCTTTAGTTAGTTGCAACATGTGGAATAAAATTTAATCGGATTGCAAATATCTATTTAGAACATAGTCTTTCAAAGGAGTCTCTTTCATTTCCTTAAGTTTTATTGTATAGTGAATATATTATATTTCAGTCAATTATGAATATCATTCTATTCTTTAACGGGGATGTTTTCTTTTCAGTCAATATATACCACCTAAAGAAATTGATGATTCCCAAACATCTGATTAAAATATCTGAATAGACTATTTTTTCTTTAACATGTGGCAACGTTCAGAATTAACCATAATCTCAAATGCAAATTTCTAATTAAAATTGACATTCAAATGTGTCTCCATTCACTGAGCATCATTGCAAAGACTACATTGTCTTCTGAAAATACGAATGACATCTTTTTCTACAAAGTATAGAATAACATACAATAAAGTGCTTCTTAAAATGTGAAATTCTAATTAGAAGTTATATCAAATGTAGTCATTTAATTTACTAGAAGTAAGTTTCAAAATAAGCGCATACGGCACACAGTGTTGTTGGAAATCGTCAACCTAAATGCATAATTAGAACAGATGCATAATTAACTGATAGAATAACTGCGCTACAATAAATAAAGCAAAGAGAGGCATCTCTGTTTACATCTAAGTGTAGAATATTTTTTAGAACATGCAAATCGTGTATTCTTTTCGAATAAATATAATTACGGGATTAGCTTCAAGTTCCGCACCGAATCGATCCAAATCTCCCAATGAGAGAGTCGCCAACAATGAGACTGGTGAGAGCACAATAGCAGCTTCTTTTAGGGCAATATTGCGAGTCTCTCCAACAGAATGAGAGCTTCAGAAAAATCTAATAAAAATCGAATCCCATACAAAATGCCCTCCTTTCTTTCTGGCCAACTCGTTAGGAACAAAAAAGGCAGTTCCCTGCCCCCTGTCCAATTTTGTTTTATCTCTGCTCTGGATTAAAGAGATCATCTCTTGACCAAAGGACCAGGAAAAGGCGGAATTGAAAGGGAACAAAGAGAAGCATTGAGCCGCCTCGTTATACGCCAATGCCTTTTTTTAATTGATCTCAAAAGAGGACTTCTTTTGAT
Source organism: Nephila pilipes (assembly GCA_019974015.1). Classification (NCBI taxonomy): domain Eukaryota; kingdom Metazoa; phylum Arthropoda; class Arachnida; order Araneae; family Nephilidae; genus Nephila; species Nephila pilipes. Next base: position 78,340 of record BMAW01103519.1, read on the forward strand.
CAACGCTCAGTTGAAGAACTGCATCCAAGGCTTGAAAAGAGTTGCTTCACATATTCGCTGTGGTCATACAATTTCATCCCATCTTCTCATCTTTAAGTATATTTGTTTTCACTTATACCTGATCTAAACGGAGTAGCATTTCCAAGCTTTCTAACAATTACGTGATGTACGAGTTACGATATTTTGACTGCCACGAAATAGTTTGCTCTGGAATCCCATGTTTCATTTATTTTGAATTTTTTAAATCCTTACTATTAGTTCACACTCTCCTTATTTTCAATTCAAATTTTCGTTAGTTAATAAAGTACTTTTTATTCATCCACTCAAGTTCAAATACATTTTTTTAAACTTGTAGTGGGTGACACTTGACGTTAATACAGTTTTTTCAAATATTAATGAATTAATTAAATTTAATAGATAAAAATGCAGTTTAGCCCAACCACTTGGTGTAGTTTCAAAAATTTTCAATTTCCAAAAAATTTTTTTTTGTGGCTGCACGTTAAGCCCGTGAATCGGATCAGGGTAGCCACAATTTGCAAAATACCCCCAAATAATTCCTGTCGCTAAGCGTGGTTGGGCTAAGCTGCATTCCAACTATTTAATTTACCGGATGAATGAAAAAACAAGCCAATGCTTCTACTGTGTCATTTGTCTTGCAATGGCAAAGTTGGTAGAGCGTTAGTAGAATCATCTTGCCTTCGGATCAATTCTCGTCGAAGCATAATTTTTTTTTATTTGATTTTCAAATAATTAATTTTAGTTTTACATAGGAGAAAAAAATTTCTCTTATATAAGATATTTGGCAGGAAATAAATTTAGGAATAAGTAACGTCAGTGACAAAGCGTGTAGATCACTGAAAAAAATTTCGTACCACTTAATATTGTCATTCTGTCATATGTATGTACATAATTATATTAATTGCAATTATTTAATACAAAGCAACTAAAATAAAAAATTTCTTCGTTGACCTAAGTAGGAATTGACTTTAATTTTTTTAATTACTTGTTTTCAATACTGTAATTAAATTGTAATACGCATTGTAAAATCTCATTTCGGATTTTTTTTTTCTAGAATCGTAAAACTCTTCTCGATCAGTTTGAGGGAAATGCGTGCTACTTTTCTTTTTAAATACTTTCTTTTACGAAGGGATGTGGTAGTTTTTCTTACATTGATATTCCAAGGATTGTTAGAATACCGTTATTTATTGATCCAAAACATAACGGATTATAATTATGACATTTCGGCCATAATTATTTTACTGACTTTCCTACTGAAGTGAATAAAATTGTTTTGTATTTCAGATTACTTATTTAATCAAAAAAAAAAAAAAAAAAAACTTAAATTCGTTTAACTAACAGAGAAAACAAAATAAAAGCGGAGAAATTTTTAGCGGCTTATTTTCAACAAAGAAACACCAATAAATAATACTTCTTGTTTTCATTTTTAAAACTCCTTATAAATGAATGTATGTAGGTAGATTATCTTATGAAGTTGAATTTCAACAAATGAAGATTATATATATATTTTAAATACATGTTTCTGAATCAAGTTTTTGAATGAAAAACATACTTTCTTTCAAAAAATTTATATATCTGCTTGGTTGTCCTTGTTTTCTCCTTATTAAGTATAATGTTTGCTTAACTTTTGGCTACAAAGTTGCTTTAATACTGATACGACCATATCCAAACTTAGGCGCAAGGACGAATTTCCAGCCTTCTCTTATCCTTGAGTCAAGTTTTTTGAATTCAGTTTAGTACTGATGTAATAAGTCTTTGTCTTTTGAACTCATCGATTTGTGGTCATTGAATCTTCGGCGTAGGACGTGTTCTCCGAAACAGCGGGGGATGTTTTTCAACCACGTACCCCGTGGAGGGGGAGAGATAGTTGTTGACCTTGGTAGCAAGCGGCTGGTGTTTCGAACCCTAGTCCATTGGATCCGAAGGAAAGTTGACAAGTTGCTTTCTGTTGCGCTCCTACCAACTAGGCTGAAAAAACGTTTCATCTGGCTAGTTAGAAAGGCGTTTTAACTTTTAACATTGCTGTTGAAGAGAGTAGCTGCAAATCCAAAAGATAATGCTCTGGTTAATTCGTCTCAACTTGCATTTAGAAATGGCATTTCAATCAATTTTGTTGAATAGTTTCTGTATTGTTTTTGCTCATACATTCACTAAACAAGTGTACAATTTTAAAACAGACGGAAAATGTACACCAAAATAATTTATTTTTGTTTTGCTCGATTTCATTGTTATCTGACTTCTCTCTTCCATCTCTTAATTATTATTAATCAAATTCTGCCGTAAAGTTCGTAATTTAAATATCGAAACATGTTGTATTTGATATGTAAATATATTTCATACACTAAACATTCGTATTTCGGTCGAATTTCGATTTTGCTTATTTCTTCCCGACACAAAGCGGTCAAATAGCGAGAGTGACACTTGAGCCAGCACCTCACTCCCCATATTCCAGTAACGCCAACATGCAGATCAACCAAACGGGCATCAACCCTACAATACAATTGTCTTAGAAATGACCAAATCCAAACCCGCGACCCGTCGATTGCAAGTCTAATACTCTAGGCTACCGCAACCCCCCAGTGACAGTACTCTCGTACATTTGTTTCACCAGCCACGTTATCCTGGTAGACATAATCACAAACATGATTGACAGCGTCTGAATCCTGGTTCCTACAAAGACCATGGAGGGAAATAACGAAGGCTACCGTTCGTTTATATCAACTGAGCCTTTAAGCTCTAACTAACATATAGTGTCGTAACAAGGAGTGTGAGGTAACAGCTCAGTTTCATTCTCGTCACTTGATCATCATTGAAAAATTATAAATATTAAATTTTGGTGCTGTTTGTTCTAGAATGAAATTTTTAAAGCCAATCAATCAATCAGGATAAAGAAAAATTCTAATTTTTCAGAACGTTGGTTGGTGGAGCAGATGAATTTTATTGCTGCAGTGTTCATATTTGATCAAGCTGCGGCAAATACTCACTAATTTACGGGGGGGGGGGGGGGGAGCATGTGAAAGGAAAATTTTGTAAAGAAAGGGGTGGTGAATACAAAGTTTTTCAAAATTGCAGAATCCTCCCTCGGGCAATCCAGAGGAGCTTCAAACCCATATTCACTAAGTACAGCAAACACCACGGAGGAAAATTAAAGACCACTTAGAAAACTCAGAATCGTAAATCTTTTACTTGCAGACAGAAAATAAGCTCAGAAATTTTTCTCAAAACAATTGTTCTACATTTTTGAAAACGACAAGTTTTTAGTTTCGTTTTTAAAAAAATATATATGTAATATATTTTTCAAGGAAAGGCGTTTTTGAGTAAAAGAAAATTTACTTACTTTATTTACAACATTGCATTTGAAATTCACTTAATATTATAATAATAATGTGTCAGTCTTAAAAAAAAAAAACAAGTACTGCCATTTAACTAAGAAATATTCTACGCTTATTATAAGAAGATAAAAAATAAGAGAAGGTGATGACAGAAGAATATTATTAATAAAAGATCCCAGAAACCGTACGCTGAAAAAGGAAACTTATCTTACAATAGAAAGAAGATAAAAAAAAAATGAGAAAAGCGCATCTAATCAGAGTAATATTCCCAAACGATTTTACGGGCGTTCCAAACAAACATCACCACCCTATCTCACCACTTCCTGCTCAGACGACTGGTCAGAATGAAAGGATCACTGGGAATGAATAAATGAAAGGAAGAAAAAATAATAATAAAGAAACAAACAACGCGTTTTCCGTTTCTTGTTGAAGAAGGTTGTTACAAAAGCTGAAGACGCTCTACGAACACTCGTCGGTGTATTGATGCTTCGGTTCCTGGTTCTATTTTTGTACCTACGAAGGTATGATGCGGGTTGTACAATGAAAAGGCAGCGGTGGTGTAGTGTGTGGGCGGGGTATTAAAATGAAGCAGACGATAAAAAAAAAGTAGCGTAGGTGGCTAATGAGGTATCGGTGTAGCGTGGAGTTACAGTGGCAAATTAGGTGACTTTTTTATGCGCATCATCAGTAAAGTACATTGTGTTCGTGTTTATTTTTATATGCAATAATACAAACTTGAATGATTGGTCACGATATGAGTGCATTGAAATTTTCTATGAGAAAAAAAAAAGATAGGTCAGTTTTATATTCCAATTAAAAACTGTACGTTTTTGGCCATTATATACACAAAAAAAAAAAAAAAAAAAAAAAAAAAATCAAAGATATAAATGTAAACGTAGTTAATTAAGTAAATTACAGAAGATTTTGTGCAAGAGTTATATTTGTAATTGATATGTTTTGGAACGATGAGACTTCTTTCTAAAATAATATTTAGGTGGAAAGTTTAAAATTGCGCCTCTTTAGATCGCTTTCATTTTACACAGTTTAATTTCATACTGTTAGCACATTATCGGTTTCAAACAGTAATCAGCTTGTGTATGCAAAACAAGTGCGTTAATTCAGTACAAATATCTTTTCAAATGGCATTGCTCGAAAGGACGGTTCAATTCATGTTTCTTCAAAAATCAGGTATTATAAAATTTTTCTTCTGTTTTTAAATCAACGCGTGGATCAATTTTCCTTGAATAAATCTTCCAGGGGGAAAAAAAGAACTTCCATACAACTGCTATTTACATATCTTGGATTTTTTTTCTCCTTCAGATTGTCGCAAATAATCATTATGGAATTTCAATACGTTGAAAGCCATTCACTAAGAATTCTATTGTGATAGTAAAAAAAAAATTAGCTTCTGAACTTGATGGGGATACTTCAAGGTATTAGAATAGATTAAAGTTCATTTCATCCGTAAATAATGCCCTTTATAGAAAGGCTGTTGATGTTTCTCGAAAATTAGTTATTAATAAGATTGACCGCTTGTACTGTTTTTAATCAGTAAATTAAAAATGTTGGATAGGCGAGTAAGTCTATCTACTACTTACGTGAATTGAATTGTCTACGATTTTCTGGTTGAGACTAACCACAACGTCTAACAACTTCACTAACTTAATATATCAACATCTGTTGATCATAGTAACAATTATTAAACATTATAATAATCTTCAAGTCAGTTTATTTTATGAATTGATTTTGACGTTAAATAGCTGTACTTTTTAAAGAAATTCATTATTATTCGCCGGAACAAAAAAAAGGGGGGGGGGAACTGAACTAAAATTCTATTTTACAACTTCAAATTTTGTGATTTGTTAAAAGTCTATGGCTACATTTTTTTACTTTTTGTTTTAAATTCATTCTATCGAACTTTATATGAATTTCACAACAAATCTGTTACCAGTAGTAAGTGCATTTTAGATCTTTTTCGTTTTCTTTCAAATATAAAATGCTATAATTTTTTAACATTCTTTAGGATTTTCGCCACATATGTAAATAAATATATGACTTATTAATGAAAAAGAGACTGACAAAAATGTGTGCGTTCATTTATACAGAAGAACACAAATTCTACATACACTTCATTGTAAAATTATATTTTCAAATTAATAATAATAACAATGTGTTTATCAAATTTAAGGTATAATTATAGAATTTAAATAAGTAGTAAAAAATTTTAATTAAGTCGAAGAAAAAAATTTTAACGAATGATAATTTTTTGCAAGTCTTAGTTTTACTACAAATATAAAGTGCATTGTCAAAAAATGTTTCTTAATCAAAAAGAAACATGAATTTTACATTAAAGCTAAATATTCAATATTTAAAAAATATTTACTTCAAAGATATATGCCAGAAAACCATATCTTTGAGCCAACCAAAAAAAGCACGAATATTTCATGTTTATAACAGCACCACTTTGTATATGAAAAGAAAATAAGGGGGGGGGGGGAGCTTTCGCCACTACCAGATCTTAAGAGATAAAGGGGGTAGGAAACCTAACACGCACGAATCACAAACGCGGTTCTCTCAAACGATAACTAGAAGTGCAGAAAAAGATTTTTTTTCCATACTTGTCATAAACAAAGTCAATTCAAACGCTGTGGTGGCCCCAAGGAAAGCATTCGCTGGGATGGTCTTCGGTCGTGTGACTGTCTTACAGGGATAACGATGAAATCATCTTTCTGAACTTGAGTAGGTAAGACAGATGTCAGATAAGACGGTATTTCTTTTGATGGGCAAGAAGATTTGCGAAGACATTTCTTGTCTTTGATGGCTTCCTGTTTCAATTTCCGAATTTCCTTACTTTGAGCTATAAAGGTGAAAAATAAAAGTAAATAAACTGTTTAAAATTATATATTATGTAAAATAAAAATATGAAAGCTTGTTTATGATTTTAAAAATATTGTATAACTATTGGTAAAAAATATCTGCAATAAAGTCAAAACATCATGTCATTTATTAAAAGAAACCTATTTGTTTTGGCACGAATTAACATGGCTTTCTACCGATATGTAAAAATTATTGGCAACGTATAATCGAGGAAAAAAAATTGTAAAGGTAAATATGTATCTAGCTTTTTACCTTACATTTAGCCTAAATTTAAAATTTCGGGAAATTCCTTAAGTTCCTCAGTTACGGGGGCTTAAGAAATGGTATTTTTTATGTTAAATGCTCATCTCAAACATTTGATGATAAAAGTTTTCTTCTTGATATTTTTTGATGTCTGTTGCAGTAAATGATAGATATATTCTTTCTAATAATAAAAGCAGAAAAATTTTTAAAATGTAAATATTATTACGAAAGATATAAATAATTAAAAAAAAAATTATGGAAAATAAAGGAATTATAACATATTCAAATTTTTAAATATTTGGATTTTTCGCGTCATGAAATTCTCGAGTCCAAAACTTCGCGCAATTTCATCCAATAGTTCAGGCAATATTCAATTTTAAAATCTCGATCAGCAATCTCAATAGCTTAAAGGGCTATATATTAATTAATAATATTTGTTAATTAACCCACTTATCACAAGGTGGGAAAAAACGGGAGAAATATTATGAATTGTTAGCGTGAAAAAATTTGGTCCATAACCCCCTAATAATATTTTTCGAATACCTATTGAATTAATAATCGGAATCGAAGGAAATTTGGAGCATTAGACCCTTTTCTACAGAATAACTCACCCTTCCCCCAAAAAAAAGATTCCAAAATAGAAACTTTCCGTTTTAGATATTAATTAATGATTTAAATAAATTAGCACCATTATTTAGTTCTCTTTGAGCAACAATTCAACAGTGATATGAATGTTTTATCTAGCTCAGATGGGAACTACAAAAGTTATTTGAGTCCATTTTTTTCAACGACCATGTATCGCAATTTTAAACCACGATTAGAAGACGAAGATGATATCTGAGAAGATATTTCACTCTCCTGACCATCACTTCATACCACGTGAGGACTTGGGCCCTCCATTGTTTCGATCGATGAGTCCTTAGTGAACCAGGATTAGACTTTGATTTGATTGCTTGTTGACGTCACTCACAGAAATACCGCAAGGATTACTGGCGACAGATCTCGTTATTTTGAATCTCGGCCAGATTTAGCGTGCAACAGTCCAGCTAGACGACGGGTTTTTAGTGGCATCTGGGCTCGAACTCACGACTCAACGAAAACAACGCCAGCCGCGAGTCTGCGATCATGACCACTACACTACCGTGGTCAAATCAGGACTAGAAGCCATGACTCAATTTTACATCGACGTGATTAAATTTACAACATAGAAAATTGTAAGACTTATTTTTAATTCCTATTGGAATAATGAACTAATTTTTTTAGATATTGCTGCTTGGAGTTGCATTTCAACTAATTTAAATTTATTTTAAATTTTTATTGTGATTCGTTCATGAGTTTTGCAGAAAACAATGAAAGAAATCCTAATTACGGAGTTTGCTTAAAATGCACAATTACTACAATATTTTTGGGGTTGATATAAATATTGCAATCATTAATTATTTTTAAAAACTATACAATTCAAAACTTTCATTTGAAAATTAAAATGAAAATACATTATTTCAGAATATTTGAAATGAAATACTTTAAAAATCCCTAGAAATGCAGTAAAAGAAAGCACATGTATAATTTTTTAAAGATAAGTTTTATCTGAATACCCAAAATTATCATTTGAGTGATTTTTTTTTCACTGAGAAAGCACATTACAACATGCTATGCTATGACAAGTCTACAAATATATTCTTTATTTTTCCATTTACCGTTCTCTTCATACAAACATAATAAGTGTCCTTATTTAAATAGATAGGACAAAAGTTGAGTTCCAACACAGTCGAATGATTAAATCCGTTAAAAAAGTTGCTGCCAGGTGAAAAAGGTGAGGCTGTTAAATACAAGAATTTAAAATGTGTTTGTAAAAGGCCTGTAAATTTTTAAAAATTTAACAATAATTTTTCTATCAGACTTCCTTCAAGAACACGATACAGATTTTCTTAATTACAGATATTTTAATCATTATTTTAATATAAAATATATATAACAAGTCCTTTTATTTTTAATTGTAATAAATTCATTCCCCTTACCTTGATTTAATCTCTGACGCATTGGTAAAAGAGAAAAAAACCTTTTTTTTTATCTCAAAAATGCTAATCCTTCAACTAGACCTACGCTTAAAACTCTAAATTGTTTTTCAGTCTTGTAATAAATAATGTAAATGACAGTAACATAGCATTAATAAGTAGGCATATAAACTTACTAACTACCCAAAATGGTCTTTCAATCCAATTCTTTTGTTACACATTGTAATTTATGAAGTATTTTTATTATTAAAATCTTCCCACAAGACAACGTAAATGATTGAAACATTAACTCGATGTCGATACCATTACCTGTGTGAACAGGTGCGAAAGTATCCGGTACCTAAGTGTTAAAAAAAACTAAAGTTTAAAACGCGTTGAGCGGTCATGAGGAATAAATTCTAATTAATGGTGTATCACTTTCGAAACGGCATCTCTTTTCCCACCATTCATGGATCCTATTAGCTTTTTTATGACACTGTTTCTTCGAAATGATGTCTGACGGTCCATTAACATTGGATGAAGATTGCTCTTCAAAGGAAAAGGGAAGGTAGTTCTTTTTAAAGCAGGAAACGCAAATAATATGATTGGAGCGAGAAAAAAATAAATAGAACGTATTTTCTACTTTAGCAGCAAACACAGGGTTCGAAGATTTTTGAATTGAGATAATGGAAGGGTATATTTTTCAATAACAGAAAAGAAAATCATAAATTTTTCCAAGTTGTATTATTTTTCTACTAGAGAGAGTAATATTTTTTAAATCTAGTTTTCGCTCTTAATTTAATTAAACTGTTATTAAAGTATCTGAAAGCAATACATTTATAACCTTTTGCAGAAAATCTCTCTCTCTCTCTCTCTCACTCTCTCTCTGTGTGTGTGTAACTATATATTAGAGACCTGCATTATTTTGATCAATATTAGATCAGTCTGATTCATAATTAGGAAAGCTTGAAGCAATTCCAGTAAATTATTCTTTTAAAATTCCGTTATTAACTGGATTTAAATAAAGGCTTCCCTCAGAAAATTTATTAAAATCTTACCCCTACAATTTTGCATACATTTTCAAAAGCTCATTAAATCATCCCCAAATTTGCCTTTGGAATCATTTTCATTTTTTACTGTTTTTGTTTATTTACGTCACATTGAGAAAGAATAGAGGGCTATTGGTGAGGACTTCGCAATTTCGAACCTCGGTCAAGTGACGAGGTCACCTGAGCTGGAAACTTCTTCAAACTTCTACACTACGCGGCAAATTTATCGTGCATCAGCCTCTCCACACGGTGGGTCTTAAGTGGTAATAGGATTCGAACCCTCGGTTCAACGAAAGCAAAGCCGGCCGCGAACCCACGACCATGACTATCAAGCTACCATGGGCATTAATGTAAATCGTAATAAGTGCAATATAATGAGACAAGTATTTTTACGCCTAATTTTTGATAACAGAAGTACCTGTGGATGCCTAATGGTTATGATCAGGAACTCCTGGCCGGCGATACTCAAAATCTGAAGTAAGACAGCCAAATAATGAAGAGCCGAAATCTTTCAAAATTAAACCTAATTAGTTTTGAATTAACGTCGCTTTTGGCGACAAGTCTTGCAACTTTAAGCCAAAGTTGAGTGACGAAGGTGAAACTTGAGCTGGTAGTCGTAGGTTCCAGTTCTGTTATTTATATCACAAAGACAGTCGGGTGGACTACAGAATTTGCAGCATGATTAACTTTAACAGGGCTTTAGAAGCTACGAGAAGATGAATGAGATACCACCTCACGTTTCGTTTACGCCACTCGACTTTGATTTAAAATTATTTAAAACTTATCAGGTATAATTTTGAACGATTTTGGATGTCATTTCGCTGTCTGACTTGGATGAGGTTTTTTTTACTAACGTCGCACTAGAAGCAACACGATGGTTATTGTGAACGGACCTCGTAATTTTGAACCTTGGCCAAGTGACGAAGACTACACCTGTGCTGGTACTCCCTCTCCTAACTTCCACACCAAGCCAACGGCTGTCTAATTTAAGACTTCATTATTCTACTTACTTTTTTTTTAATTTAATATTTTCAAATTTATCTTTTTAAAATAATCCTTCAAAAGTTACAATTTATTTCGATTTTTATTTTATTTCCCTTTATTTACATTTTATAATTTCATAAATATTGGAACTAAACAAATGAAGAAATGTGTATGCATCATCATCATCCTTTTACTTAATAAGAATATTTTTAATGTTTTCAATCTCTTCTTTTTTTCTCCCTTTGCAATGTTAAGCTCCATTTCGCTAAGCGCTCGGTTCCCTGAGACTCTTGCAGGACTGGATAGGGTTAAACTTGTAAATAGGGAAACACTGTAGTTCAGAATAGAAGAGAGGATATTCCTGACATTTGTACATGTAAAGCCTCCCTCGTAACTCGAATATCTAACAACATTAACTCTTACAAGAGGTGACTGTGCCATACTGTACAGAAAAAATTTGAATGTAGCATTATCATTGTGTAATAATAAGCTGTCATTTATTAATATATGTTCAATTATAATACAAATTACTTTTGACAATGGTATATTGCTTATCTCTAATATTATATACTGAACATATATAATAAACTGAAACTCAATAGCTGCTTCATTGTCAGCCTCGATTCACCAAAGTTGGTAGTGAAGAATAAATAGAGTTGAACACTTTAAATGAACCAGTCTAACTGAAACTGGGTTGGAGAGTCTTATGTGATGTGGTGCGGAAATTCCAAGAATGAAGCACCAACTCAAGTATCATTTGATAGGTGCTATGAATTACAATTATCAGTAGTCTATTCGGTAACTTAAGTGGGATATTAAATGAAGAAATACAGAGTACAATTGTGCTACAAGTTTGTTATATTATGCAACAAATAAATAAAATACTACAAAACAATTAATAATTTATTTAATAATACGATCCAGTGTAATTTATTACTTATTATAATAATAGAGAACGAAATAGGTGTAAGCTACATTCGAAAAATAATTCATTTTTAATTTTAATTTTCTCTCTCCACTACATGATTGTACTCTATCAAAAGAGATCTTATTAGGGTATTTTAAAACATATTTATCTTGGAGCTCGATACACAAAGCTTACTTACAGTGAAAAGCAGACAAACTCTTCATCCTCAACCCCTGGTGCTTAACTCCCATCGATATCGTCTGTTTTGAAGTGTCATACCACCCGAGGTATTTGTTCTGGAATTTGGGCGAAACAGAGCTCGAATGCTGCCTCGTCCCTTAAGAGGTATTTTGGGCGAAATCTATTTTAGAGCCACCCTCTTCTTCGCATAGATGAGAAATTACACCAACCCCGTCTCATTCTTTCTGTCTGTCTGACCGTGAAACATCACCCCGCTAGTAAAAATATTTTGAAAACAGTAACGCTCACAGCTGGACGAATGATAAACAATGTGTAACGCCCATTGATTATTATCTTACCTTACCGTTGTCAAACTCGATCAGCTTGTGACGAGGGCTGTTCGCAATTTTCTCTTCACTGATCTCAAAGACTTTTGGTAACAAGAATTACACAAGATTGCAACTTCTTGCAATCCAAATGAAACGTGATTAGGTAAATTAGATGAAGATAAGCAGTGTAGTGAATTGAATTACAGATAGTGACATACATAGAATCGAAAGGGAAGAGAAGAGACCTAAGGATAACGACAAGCTGACTGATGTTGTCGATTGAATAGAATCATCGTAAATAATCATTTGGATTGAAGCGATTCTTAACTAATAAGAGTCGAATCTGCTATGATCGAGAAGTGCTTAAATTGGAACGAGCGATTTGGTAAGCAACTTTATTATTTGAATTTAAACTAGGATTGACTGAGTTTAAGAGGAATTTGATAGAGAGCGATCTTTAATCATTTGATATTTAATAATATTTTGAGCTGCTCTTACGTATCTTCAACCGGAGTTTAAAATTATTGAATATTTAATTAGACTTTGAGGTGGCTGTAGAGCTATATAATGAAAGAAATACCACACAAATTAATAATGAAAAAGCACAATCAACAGAAAGGAGATCGAGTCCAAATATAATGATTAGTTTTATTCAAGATATGAATATTTAAAGTTTTTGTCTATCAACTCTCTCTATCACCTATTTGCCTAAAAGTGGCAGAGCTATCCTTTTAAATATTAAATTAAACATCTCTTATTGAATCATTCGGGTTCGAGTGAGTAGAATAATTGAAACTGAGGGTTCGATTTCTGAACCTTCCTACTATTTCTACAAAGATCCCTTAGGTCGTTTCTTAGATTATGAATGGCTGATTCCGACATCTCACTATGATTCGCTATCGCCTATTAACTGAAGTCTAGCCTCAATTCTAGCCGTGGTAGCCAGTGGTCATGGTCACAAATTTGTGGCCGGTGTTGTTTCGTCGAGTCGTGAGTTCGAGTCCTGGTGTTACAAAAGACTCGCCATGTAGAGGAGTGGATGCTCTTTGAATCTGATCGAAGTCCGAAGTCCTCCCGTTGACACAGTGTGGAAGTTTGGAGAAGGAGGTGCAAGCTCAGGTGTTGTCCTCTTCATTTGACCAAGATTCAAAAGTACAATGTCTGTCTCCAGTACCCTTTGTGTTGCTTCTTAATGCGACTTTAATAAAGAATCAAATCAAATCATTTCAATAATTTCATCAACCTCAATAACCGACGTTAATTTCATCAACTCAGTTTATATAAACTCTTCGTAGCTTATATATGCATCTGATCAAATCTGTCCTTTACACTTCATAATTTCAATCAATCTACATGAATCACGTTTCATTTTACTGGAATGGATTTTGAATTAAAACATTCAGAGTTAGTTGAAGGGAAAATCTCGATAGAGTCCAAAGTCGCAATTGAACTGAACAATATATTTTGTGGCATGTTTTAATTGTGGTATGTTTTAAATTATGCATTGGAATGTTTTAAATTGAGGCATTGGAATGTTTTAAATAGAGGCATTGGAATGTTTTAAATAGAGGCATTGGAATGTTTTAAATTGAGATGTTATTTTCGAGTTAGGAACTCAGCGATTAGTAAAAAGTACCAATCGCAGAGTTCCATTCAAAGAAGCCTTTTGTTTGAAATTACAAGTCATTTGTTAACATATTCTGGTATATTTCTAATACGTGCGTGAAAACAAAATTACTGTTCCTTTCTTCTTTTCGAGAGTGCTTTGACATTTAAGCTGAAGTGAAATTCAAAGGTTGGTGAAGAAGAGAATTCGCGAACAAATTTATCGTATGGAGTACTTTAATTATAATAAAAAAGTCAAAGTTGAACGTAATTCTCCTTGAAAATATTGTATACATTATTATTATTACCATATGTATTAAAAACTTTAAAACTGCTATTATAAACATTTATACAATACATTTGTAGTCTCTTAAAACTTTTTATTGATCACTGACAAAAAAAATCATTTTTACATTCCAATGTATATATATACTTTACATGAATAAATAGGTTGAAAACAAAATAGGTTGTTTAATGAGAGAAAATATTATGATGTTCTGCGTTTTCATTCATGGAAAAATATTAAAATAAAAAATAATTAATATTGTGAGATAAATGGTACCTTTTTAATTTATTCATATAAAAACCAATTTTCAAGGAGCATTGTTCTTTTAAAGGTAAGTGAAATTTTACTTACCTTAAGGTAATTTACATAAAACTTCCGGGACTTTCTATTCCTATTTTTTTTAAATAAAAATAAAATTTGTATCCGAATTACATTGTTTATACTACTGTTGTTATTCAAATGTATATAAATAAATGCTATTTTTGTGTTCCATTTAGGTTAGTTAATTATATACAAAGATATAAATCCAATAAAGTGTTATTGATCGAATTGAATAAAATCTTCGAATGAGTGTTTTTCAAAACTGTTCCAGAAAAAAAAAGAGAGTTTATATTTGCATTCATCCCAATCGCTGAGCAACGTTGCCGAGAAAGAAATTCACCGCTGTTAATCTATGTAATAAGCTGCTAAAAATAAAATTTAGGTCTTAAATTTGGTGGTACTTTAATTTCTAGTTGTGTTTCTAACCATCTATATTTATAGTCCTCTAAATCAGACCTCAGTAAATGTAGCAAATGCATGATACACATATTTGAGTACACTCTTTTATATAAGGTATCGAGGTATATAAAATAAACCTGTAGAAAGGTTTTTTTTATATACCAATAAAGGCCAATTCACTAAGGAATTATATAAATTGCTTAAATATTGTTTATTGCAAATGCTAGTAGATATTTTTTTTTACATAACTGCTTATATATTAGATTGTATATACCCAGAGGGGGCGCAAAGAGACATATAATTTCTCGAAATTAAAATATTTCAGCATTATTCTTTTATCTTATTTTTATAGATGTTCTAAACTTTAAACGTAAGAAATTTTTTCTCCATATGCTTGGATTTCATCACGAAGATAAAAGAGGATTTCAATTATATCAATTCCTGAGAATAGAATACAAGTATTTGCTGTCCCAGAAAAAGCGCATCTGGGTTAATGTTTGTAGATGAAGAGAGATAGAAGGGGGTGCACCTCTATAGAAAATGCACCCCTCCCTCTAATTTTATTCTCATAGAATCTTAATATCTCTTTAAAAAAATCTTCATTTTTGCAATTTTTATAGCTTGATAATATCAATACATGAACAGTTTTAAATAGGAGAAATAAGACTGACTCAGGATATTTATTACTTTTCATCATGTGGTAATTTTAAACTACAAAATTGCATTTTTCTTGGCAAGGATGATATGTACCCTCCAAAATTAATTTCTAGGTACGCCACTGCTAAACATGCAATACAATTCAATATTAAAAAAAAGTTGTATAAAAAAGCTTTCTATCTGTCGTTACATCCATCCCCATCCTTAAGCAATTCCACTCTCCCCTAATTCACTGGCATCACTTTCCCTGCAGAAGGAGAGAAGGAGGAGGAGGGGGTGAATCAAATAATCATCTTGAAGATGCGCGCGAGAGAAAGAAGACGTTGGGGGAGGATGCTCGAGGGGTCAGACAGACGGACAAATGCCAGCCGGAAATGACACCCCGCACGTGCTGGCCGCGTGGGGGCTCAGAGTGAGGGGAGCACCGGATGGACGGAAACCGCACGGGGCCTCCCGTCTTTTCCCACGCTTTTCTTGCTTCTGTTGGCATCACTCAAGACACTTTTTTTTTAATCTCTCTCTGATGTCTTTCGGGGTCGTGACTTACCGAGTTGACGTTAATCGTGTTGCGCTGCGCGTGGTGGAAATGCAGTGAAAAAAAGTTTGATGCCTATGCAGAAGCTTTGGTTGCAGGACTCTGAGTACATTGTTACAAGTGATGTTGAAAAGTGGGGATGTAGTCAAATGATCCAGTTTCCAATTATTTCGACGTAAAAATGTTAAGTTGGTAAACAACGGGGTCACGTGATGAGCGTATTTCAAAACTCTCCGAATTAATCCTTACCTTGTTTTAAGGCAAATAATATTAGAACGTTGGACAAAAATTTTAAAAAAGAAATTAAAGTGCGTATTATATGTGCATTCAAATTGTTCGTTACACAATTATATATACGTTCACAATTTCCAAAAGAGTGTGATCTGATTACAAAATATGCTTCTTTTGATACAGACTTACAATATCCCTGCAAGGAAGCTATCACATTGTGAGATATTAGAAAGGTATTTAGGAATGTATTAGTTTGATTGGTAGAGTAGATGAAACGTGAGTAAAAAAAAATATGTATTCGTGGCACTTCTTTGTCAAAAACAGTCGAGTGGACGAAAAACACTTTTGCCATTGAATCAAATTGGAGCTGAAAGATGTTAAATAGTATTTGCATTATTAAGATTAAATTAAATATTTTTTTAATATAAGGGTGAAGCCTGGACTTGATAACGATATATGTTACGAAATTTATTGTGTATGTGTGTATACGTGTATCTGTGTTTGGGAAAGAGAATAAGATTATGCTAAAAGTTTATCTTGTGAATGTATTTGCAATAATTAGTTTATAAAATACATTGACAGATATTTTTTAAAGTTTAAGGTCTCTTATAAAATATTATGAGCCCAATCAATTTCACAATACTGAATTCATTTTTATTACTTGTAACATAATTTTACTAGTTAGAAAATATTTCTTACGAAAGCATTTAATTGCAAAAGATATTTCATTTCTTACAATAAACAGATCCAAAGGGTTACGTTCCCTTGTTGAGTAGTTGGAAAGTAATAAAAAATGTAAGCGTTTATCACTTCCGTGTGCATTTTTTAAAGGGAAACGACAATTAGATAAATAAGACAGATATTTAAAGATAATTTTACAATTGTTTATAAAGAAATTCTTAACCCTTTTTGAAAAAAAGTTTTATATTGTTTATTGTTTATAAATGAAGTTTTTAAAGAATATTTTTTTCATCGTCATATAAAAAAAGTAACAGTTCGGAAATACACATAAGAAATTTTGTAGCAAATGATTTTTAAAAAAAAATACTTAAAAATACTCAGTTTAGTCAAAAACAATTACAGTCGTATAAAATTTATAACTTTTTATAAATTGTATCCGAAATGTGCGCACCGGCGTCACATTGATTACTTTTTGTATCAAAACAAAAACTATTTATTATTTTACAAAACGATCAAATTCACAAATAATACCTATGTATTAATTTATAAATCCTAGATGATTATCTACAGCAATGTCTGGTGCTTGGAGAATAATAACTGATTCAAGATTCTATAATTATCATTTACTTTGAAATTGAAAAGAAAATTTCGAATTATGAAATTTTTATACTATATATCAATTAAATGTGACAATGTAGACATGTGTCGTATATATTTAAATAACTTGATTAAAACAAATTCTAAAACCCTATAAAACATCTAATCGTACATAATGAGAGATCTCTGTCTAAAACAATAAGAAACGGTCCCGATCCTAAAATATCATAACTGTGGTCTGTTTTGGAATTTGACGGGAGGTGAACGAACGGGGGATCGTCTTCTCCCCATCTTCTCGGGGGAGTGAGGAAAGACACTCGGACGGACAAAGATACCGTTATGCGAGGGGTGCGTTGTTTGTTGACGATTCGTTGTGGAGTGGCAGGAAGTAAAATTTGTTCGACAATTCGCTTGGTTGCTTACTTATCTATACGACGGACCGTTGGAGACATAAGGCACGTGTTTACAAGATGAAAACCTCTTTCCGTTTTTTTTTTTTCCTTCGGTGTCTGGGCGTGAGATAAGTTTTTCTCTGGTACTAAAGATGTGTGTGGGGATGGTTGACATGACAAAATGTTGGCTTGTTTATATTGTTAATCTGGATGCATTATAATTCTGTTTGAGTGTTCATCAAAATTAGTACAATCATATTTTGAATATTTACTCATAAAAATGTGTACCACTCCTAGAAAACACCCAACTCTCATCTTTTGTAATCGTATGCAATGAGATAATAGTAATAAAGTGAAGTATTATTTGCTATACTAAATTGGTATATAAACCTTATTTGTTAAAGATAGAAGCTGCATTATAAATGGGTAGACTTGTTATAATCCTACAAACTTAATTTAACGTTGGATATTATATTAAGATTTGAAATTGTGTTCGTTTGGATCGGGCGCTCTGTGACTTTAGCCTTAATTAATCCTAAGGTTTCCGAATTTTCAGTAACCTCTTTTGGGATCTGTGTATTATATCATCTTTTACGGAGATTAAACTCCTATGGTGAAATCGATTTGATAATAAGTTTTGAAATATTAGTAACACGTGCTTCGTAAACTACACATTTATTTACAAGAAATAAACAAAATAAAAATGCGAATTAATTGTTTCTTTCTAGTTTCCTAAAACTCTAATAAGTGAGATAAGAAATCATAACGATAGAAGAGATTTATATAGATTAGGACAGGGGATGAAAATGATGTCAAAAGCAAATATTTATATTCTCAATCTAATCCATTGACGCTTTCACAAATTAAATCGATAATTATCATTTTTTAACGTATATTAAGTAATTTCTCGTATATGGGACTCCTGATTCTTTTGGGGCGTAATATTTGGAAAAAGGCTTTTGTCAAAGATATTTCTTATAAGACGTATGAAAAAAAAAAAAAAAAGGGTTTTTTTTTTTATTATTAATTAATTCGTCCTAGACCAATAAATTATCCTCATCAGTCTACCTAGGGCTTGAGGTGTAACAAGTTAAAAAATTTTGAATAATTTTTACTCTCTATTATACAGTAAGCGCTCTTTAAACTGAACGATTGGGACCACAAATGTGTACGACTATCGATTTCGTCGGATTATGTATTTAAAAATATGTATTTAATGCGTTTACGCACATTCTGAGCCACATGCACTTCCGCCATAGTCCGGACCTATGAGCACGAAGAATTCTTTTCTAAAAAATTTTTTAGAAAAGCGAATATTAATTTCTGTAATAACGTTTGTTTCATCCTTGTATTTTGAAAAAACTGTTTTGTTAACTGAAACTTTGTGACACCTATGAATGTGTGAAATAAAGAAGTGTGTGTGTGGGGGGGGATTTAAGAATATTAATTGTGCAAAATCTTAGTTACACCTCTTATTACCAATGACAAAAATGGTACATAGTGCTATATTATCTTACTGGAAAATACAATTATAATACTTTAAATTGTATTGCTCACAAAATAGATGTCTTCATCTGCTGTTCCTTATAAAAATTATTTTCTTAAGTAAGTTTCATTTCATTTCATTTTTTTTCATTCCAAGGGCCGCAGTAGCCTGGTGGTCATGGTCGTTGACTCGTGGCTAGCGATTTTCGTCGAATTGTGCGTTCGAGACTCGATGCTACTAAAGACCCACATTGTAGACCACAGCAGCTGATGCAGGTTAAATCTCTTTAGGCTCAAAGTCCTAGTCCTCAAAGTTCAAGGACGTGGTGTGGAAGTTAGGAGAGGGAGGGGCCGCCTCAATTGTCGTCTTTGTCACTTGACCGAGGTTCAAAATTACGAAGTCTGACGCCAATAGCCCCATTGTTGTTTTTGGGCGACGTTAATAAAATCCATCCATCCATAAATTCTTACCCTATGGTTTAACTGGATTTTCGATATCCCGGATATAAAAGCCGAGTTTCCAAATCGTACCACGTTAGGGTTTTGAAGTCCAAAGTGATGATATGTGCGTATGATAGTCCTTTCCAGTCAGAGGAAAATTGCTTTATTTAAACACACATACACACTATATATATATATATATATATATATATATATATATATATACCATGAAATCGCTGACGAAATTCTATAGAACGATGTTAATTCAAGCCGAAATAAACCAAAGCTAAAATCATTAAATTCTCTATGTGCACTTTTTTTTTACTGTTCAAAATAGTTCTCTAATGCGATGCACTGCAGATAAAAATATTACGTTGTTCATTCATTCTAATTAAAATTCTTCACGGTGCTTTCTCAACTTCAGATTATATAATTTTTAATACTGTATTTAAATAAATACCGCTAAGAAAATACATAATAGATATTAATAGGTATAGTTCTTCACTTGGATGCTTCACTGTTACTTTTCTTCTTCAATATTCCCTGAAAGTCAACGGACGCCTACACAATTACATTTATTTTCTGGAACTAGTTTTATAATAAGAATCTTTCACCTTGGAAAAAGGTTTTGGTATACGTTTCGAAGGCTAAGGAAATTCATTTCATTGAATATTAACTTTGCTCAGTGTTTACATTAGGCATCTTTTTTGTCTTCAAATCCGATTCTAATGATTGTATTTTGATTTTTATGGAGTTATTACTTTTCGATTAGCTCATTCCATGAAATTGTCTCAGATGCATAGAAATAACTTTTTTGAAGCTGTAGGAAAAAAATGATGTCATTAAGTTTTCTCTAAAAAATTTTCTCATATTTGGGGAAGGGGGGGAGGACGAAAGTGTGTTGAACCTAGTTTCATTTCTTTGTCTTCTTCACGGATCATGCATTAACGAGCTTATAATAGGGGAGTATCAGGGATGGATAAATATTCCCAAGACATTAATATCATAAAACATAATAAATAAATATAAAATACTTATATATATATATATATATATAAAAGCGAAATACCACTGACTGTCCCATCACGAGATCTCTAAGACTATACAACTATGTGTCAAATTTAGCACAGTTACTCATTTTACAATGTAGACGCTCACTGAGAACCGATTTTACGGAAGTCTTATCCAAAATGTAATTTTCATCCGTTCATCTACTCTTATCCATCGGTTATGTAATTTTTGGCGACTTTATCACCAAAAATGACATGACCGACGTCAAACGGAATATATTCCTTTATATGTATACTGTGTATAATCATCAATTAAGTTTACTTGGTGAAATTTGCGCGTGCGAAATAGAAAAATACCAAATAATTTAATATTGAAGCGCTGATGGAGGATTGGCAAGATTCTGGCGAAGAGGCTCTTTATATGAAATTTCGTGCATATCGTAAATAAGAAAAGTACATATTTAGCGATAGAAATAAATGAGTTTAGAATTCCACGGTTTTTGGAAGTATAGTTTAGCTCGAAAACTTTTCGGGGTTTCGAAAAATATTAAAATGGCTACTTCTTACGGAGTAGCATACATGCAAACAATCTTCGTTTATTGGAGAATCTCTCTACATGCATGAACGAACTCAAGACGGCTATGACATAAGTAAGACAATTTGGATGTCCCGACTTGCACGAATTTTTTTTTAGGATTGCAGTCACTTGCAATCCAAAATGGTCAGAAATCAAAGATCTCTTGAGGCAGGGACAAAAATCTTATGATAGACACGATGCCATTGCGAGGGTATTTCATTTGAAAGCTAAGCACATGATGAATTTTCTGACAAAAGGTTGTATCTTTGGCAATACAAGGTGTAACATGTATACGGTGGAATGAATTTTATCCATATTATATATATATATATATATATATATATATGAGGTGACTTTTTACTAATTTTTTTATTATTTTTCTCATATATTTAAAAGTCGTGGATAACCATTATTACAGACAATCAATTTCTTAAAATTTTAAATTTAGATTATCATTATCGTTTAAAAATTGAAATTTTTCCTGATATTTTACGTATAGGTTCCAAAATACAATACTATCGTCTTCACAGGGAAGCGGGCTGGTATCAGCTAATATATATATATATATATATTAAAATATATATATATTTGTATTAAAGTATTTTTATATTAAAATAGAGTCGGGTAAATAACCATTTGTAATTCTGTGTTTAGAATACTATAATATTTATTATTTACTAAATACTACAAATATTGCTAATTAAATTCTATGATTGAAAATTAATTAATACAACAATTTTTAGGTTTTTTTTTAACAGGATGATTAATAAATTTCTAAATAACAATACATATTTTTTTTTATATATATAACTGGGAAACAAATATGAGCTGAAAATATTTAAGGCAAATTTTGATATAAAATTTAACTCTATTTTCTAGACTTCAGAAATAACTCTATGCGTGTAGCTATAGTATATGTATATAGAAAAAACTATATGTATATGCCTTTCAAAGTTTGTATTATGTCAGATTTAAAAACGCGATGCGTATGGCAAAATTAATTAATCTTGATATGTCGTAGTTTTTTTTTGAGAAAGCAATTTTTAATTTTTATATTTTTAGTCAAGAATTTTTAAGAATTTATTTTTAAAAAATGTAGACTTTATTCTTAAAAATCTACTTTTATATGCTTCTCACGCACAGCTTGTTAACCATCGGAAGGATTATTGTTTCAGGTGGATCTCTTTTGGAGTACGAGATCACTTTTCAATTTTTTATCGTTTGCTTCAATTTTTATTGCATTTAGCTTAAATATACTCAATTTAATAACTTATCGATTGCTTTAATTTTAATTAGGTGTAGCTGATATAATATTCAAATTAATAATTTATCGTTTCCATTAATTTTAAGATCGGAAAAGTTAACTATTGTACCTTTCTCGATATTTCATCGTTTACTTTAATTTTTGTATTTAATTAAGTGATTTAATAATAATTATAAAAAAGTGTACATTGGTTGAGTTAATCTGTTCTTTGCAAAACTTTGTATAGAGCTTTCTTTTCTTTTCTTTTCCTTCTTATTTTCTATTTTTTTTTTTCTTTCTCACACTCTCTTTTAATCACTCCTCAGAAACTTGCTTTCTTTTATGTAAGTATGGGAATAATGACCCCAGGATGCTCTAGTGATCTCTTTTTCCCCATGGGGCTTACTGTCTGTGGAAAATACGGGTGACGCGCCCTTAGGAAATCGAAGCGATCTTCTCCATTTTCGATCCTCCTTGTCGATCAGTTTTTATCTTTCTTTTAATATTTCCAAATGTCTAGATCACAGCTACTAATGAATGCCAGATTTAGCTATTGCGTCATAAAATCCTACTTTCACTCACGAACTTCTTTTTTTCTCGATCCTGGAACCCTTGTGGTCATAGTTAAGAATTCGCGGCCAGCGTTGTTTTTGTCAAGTAGGGAATTCTCTTCCTGAAATCATTAAGATCTACCTTGTAGCGGGGCTGATGCATAATCTGCTGAGATTTCGCTGACAGGATGTGGATGTTTGAAAATGAAGGTGTCGACTCGGGTATCGTCCTCGTCACTTGACAAAGATTCAAACTTAAGAGGTCCGTTGCCAATAGCTCTCGTGTTGCTTCTTAGCATGATGTTGATAAGCAATCAATAAATCAAATTCTTTTTTCTTTCTTTCCTTCTCTCTTATTCGTTTGGATCTTGTATACTGAAGATTAGTGTGAATACACTTAGATGCATGGGGTTTTCTTTAGTAAATGAGGCACCTTGAAGTGGAAAGAAACTGTGCATATATTTGTTTCTTTAAACATTTTTCAAAAGTTTTTATGTTTTATGCTTTAATGTTTGAAAAGTATTATATTATTTTTCTCATTATATCTTATTTTTGTACGACTTTTTATTAAAAAAAAAAAACGTTGTTTCGCCTTTTTCTTCCTCGATATATTTCAACACGTTTTGTATTTCATGCTACATTTCATATTGTGTCTTAACCCAGTGTTGATGAAAAAGATTTAAACTGTAAATATCTTTTCTAATTGAAAAAATACTCCAATTTTAGCATTGCGTTTTAACTTCGCTAATGGTTATACAAGTAAAGAGGTATATTTTAATCTATCTCATTTCTATTTGAATCAATGTTCCTAATAATTTTGCATTACTTTTTTTAAAAAAATATTTATTGAACGTTGCCAAAGTTTTTAGAATACATCATAATATTACTCAAGAACTCTCATATGGCATCAATAATTTAAAATATTTCACATATCTCATAACTTCCAATGCTTTTAGCAATATTACAGCTTTGAATGCTATAGCAGTATTGCAGGAAAACTTTTTTTTTAGATTAAAAAGTACTGTTACGTTAGCTGAAAGCAATCTTATTTTTATATATTTTCAGTTAGGATTTTTAAATACGTGATTTATATAAACAGAATAAAAAAAATACTTTGAGATATTTCTTAAGATAAATCACAATTTCTACATTATATCAATTTACATAATGCGTATTTTGCTTAATATTCATCTGCAAAATATATTCACAAATAAGAGCCCAAAATTTTAATCAAATCTGTAAAAAAAAAAAAAAAAAATAGCATTACATAGGAAAAAAAGTTGTCTTGTATTGTATTCTAGTGTTTACTTTTGAATATTAACAATTGTTGTAAACAAGGTAGCTTTCATCCATTGTTAGAGAATAGGCCTTTGCTGGATTCTTTCTTTGGATAGAAAAATGCGTTAACGAAAAAAGATCCGCAAGTTTTCAAACAACTACCGTTCATTTGAATAACTCCGTTTCGTTATTGTTCTAAACAACGTATCTCTTACTTTTCCTCATATAATGTTAACTTAAAATTCTAAAACCATATATTTTATTATATTACTAATTTCTGCTGGAATTCGTTCGTTTTTTTTTTCCTGGTTAAAATATGCTCTATAATTAGTCTCTTATACTAAATCATTAAATGTATTCTTAATTTTACCACATAAGAGTGAAAAAATATGCATTTATAGAGCTTTTTTTCGCTAAATTGTAAGGATATAGAATAATAAATGATTGTATGAGTCAAGAGGCGCCGTAGTTTTAATAAATGTTGAGTTTATTATGCGTCTGGCTCTTTAAGTTTTGGCGAAGAAAGTCTTAACCCTGATCTGCATTTATTGACATCTATTTCAAATTCTTCACCTCAGCAAAGTATTTAGCACTGAGTGTTAAAATCCGTATGCGATGCACCTCTTCCGATGCTTGTGGTTTCCCCTTCATTAATCCTTCCCCTGTGTAATGAGGAGACACTTAAGAGGAGGAGGAGGATATCTCGGGGAGCGTGCGTGAGGTGACATTTGAACCCCGTGAGACTTCCGGCGCTTCGTCTCACCGTTCCCACAACACGCTGACGGATGGATGAAGTGCGCTTCTTCCGCCTCCATCCCTGGCGAGGATGCTCTCCTCCTACTCCTCCTGAAGACATCACACAAGAGATGAAGGAGATGTGGTGTCCGAAAGTCAACCACATATACAGGGTGTCAAAAGATTATTCTCTTCCAAAAGAGTTTTCTCGCCTTTAAAACAATCAAAGAAAAAAAACCCATTTTATTGCATAAATCATTTATAATAATTATGTAAATGAATAATTTTATGGTATTATTAATTAATATCTTTAAGAAATTTAATTTTAATCCTTTAAAAAATTGTAAGATATTGATGCTTTGAATCTGGGTAATAATTCTGAAGTGGTACATTTTATTAAAATAAATACCATTAATGATAACTAATAACATTGGAACTAGAAAGAGAGAGGGATAATTTAATTTGCTGAATTAATTCTATATTTTGGTTGAATTGTGAAAAAGTGTGATTTCATTTTAATCTGAATTACAAATTTATAACAGGTTATTTAAAATTATAAACACTCTTTCATTTGTCTGCGAAAACTCATTAACGTTTGCTGTATATATATATATATATATATATATATATATATATATATATATATATATATATATGCACTATCACAGAAGTCAACATATAACCATCTTAAAAATGGCAATGTCTTATGTAATTATACGAACTAAAAGGCTGAAATATAATTGCATTCACATATATTTATATTAAAAAAATACTTCAAATTGGTAAACGAAAAAAAAAATTCATTTAATGGAAACCACATAGCACGAAAGTGTATATACACATCGATTAAAATGAAATATTGGTGTAATTAATGCAGTTGATGATAATTTAATGTCGTATACTCGATCTTGTAGAATCAATGACGACTTACATCCTCCTAGGCGTTGAGGTAATAAGATTTTGTGTGGCATAATATCAGACCACGTTTACAACAACGCATTTCTTATGGAGTCTTCATCTCGGATATTGTATTTTCTTTGACAAGTTCATCCCTTTCGTGTTCAATAGGATTCAAATCTGACGAGTGAAGAATGTAAAGGAGTCATTATTTCACAAACTTTGTTATGTGCTTAGGATCGTTATAATTCTGAAAGATTCACAGGATTCCGAATTGTCAACTGTCAACAAAGGACTGCATGTTATTTTTCAATATCTTCAGGCACTTGAAACGATACATCGAAATTTCAAAGAAGGTTCATTTCCCAACACCAACAACCGACATCAACCCAAAAACCATCCAAATCCTCCAAAATATTTCATTGATGGAACGACATGTATAAGATTCAATTCTTTGTTTCTGCGCCACTAAATTATGTCTATTAGTGATTGTTCTAAATTTAATGCGATCCTCGTGAAATTTTGGAGTAAAAAAAATCTGAGAAAATAAAATTTTATCAATTTGCAATTCTCTTTTTTGTATAGAACTGAAATTATCTTATTAATTTGTAGGTTACTAATTATATTTTCTAAATAAGTATTATTCTTTTCTCTCTAAATATGCTTGATAATTATTATTACTCATTAAGCTCATAATCGCTTATTAATTACTTCAACTTTTAAATAGTTACTATTAGGGATCATAATGCTGAAACTTGAACTTTCATATTCATAATATCACTTAAGACCTTATCCTACACTCTGCGCAAATCTCCAGTAATGACATGTTAGGGTTCTGCTCTCTCTCTCTCTCTCTCTGTATATATACCATGATAATTTCAAGGCTACTTACCATAAATATAAATACGTAAGATTATTACGTATGTAAGCAAAAATTCAAAAGACAGAGATATGGTGAATGTAAACAGGTTTGAAATTAAAAAGAGACAAAAATGTATCTGAAAAATTCGACAATAATAATAAAGTTATTTTTCTTAACGATACAATTGTGCTCAATGAAATTAAAACCTTGGAAATGTTTTGTACAACTTGATGTAATAAAGAGAATAAGTGGTAAGAAATTTATGTAATTATTTTCAGGGGAAAAAATTAGAGTGCCTTATTTTTCTCCCGATTTGTGTTTCCCGTTTTGATGACATTTTCTGTATCTGTTACGATAGAATATTAATTTAAGTGGATAAATTTATCTGTATTTATGTATTAGAAATACGAATTTTTTTTCATAATTGTTTTGCGGTATACTATATTGATAAGTACTATTTATTTTCTTTTTACTTGGTGTTTTATCTACAGGCAATGAATAGAAATGTAATATCTTTTTATTTCAAAAACTGTTACTTGTTATTTCATAATGGTTGTTTTACTAAAGGTAATTTAAAATTAATTTTAATACATTTATTATTAAATTTCCATTATATTTTTTGTAAAAAATGTACTCCTTTACTATAAAATATGATGCAGTTTCACTGATCAGAGAGGAGGGTGAATTTTTTAAAAAATTATTATCCGTTCTTTTCATTTGGCTATCGCACATCCAGTTTTTAAAAATATCGAGCAGTACTTAAGAATATGCGTGAAATGATCTACTCTAAATTCTAAGAAACCCTTCCACTTTAACTTATTAATTTATTTACCACGCACTCACGCGATTTCATAAACCGGCGAATACCTCCCTGACGTTTACGAGTGCAATATTTCACAGGATGGATTTAGCCAACTGTTCAGTCGAATCCGCCAAAACAAAAGGGGAAGTAGTTCTCACCCCAGATCTACGAGCGCATCAATAAAAAACTAATACGACCGGAAATCGGAGAAGAAAATATTCTTAGAAGGAAGATTTGTGATAAGGTGGAATGCGCGATTTATAAGGTGTCACACGCATCGATTGATCTGTGACCACTTCGGTGACCGGTCTACGTAGAAGCGGATATGCATCTGGTTAACGATATATTGTTTTTGCTGTTTCCGTTCTTTACTTGGAACTTTTTTAAGAAGGTTATTCCTTGCGTTCTAGAATGAAGACTGAATTCTAATCTTTTGAGTTCTTTCATACGTTTATAAGGCCCATTGACTGAAATTGTTGATCAGTCAATATACTGTATTTCTCTAATTCGTACACATGCTTTCCCCATCATATTTTGAAGATGCGTTTTTGTTCCATACATTCAGTTGAATGCTTCTTCGTCTGATCTAGTCATTATACTGCGTATTACTGCAAAACCATATCAATATGCCTGACTTTCTCTGGCATTTTAAATTTAATTTGATATGCCTCGTACTATATTTCATTATTTTTTCATGCGATACTTAAACGAATTATATATTTTTTTTTTCAAAAAAAAATGTTCTTTTTATAAATTTAATAATAAGTTTAAACTTTTTATAATAAGTTTATTTATTTATTGCTTCATTTTTTTTCTAAGAAAAATTTATGTTTGATATCAATTTAAAGTTCCATTTGATTTTAAAATGAAATTTAAAGTTTCATTTTAAATTCAAAATTTATGTTCAGTTATAGCTTAGGAAGTAACTTTTGGGATATCGTGGCAACAGTTTTCAAAAATAAGTTTGTTTTCAATCTCGAAAATAATTTTCCTCCTAAATTTCAGAGGTTAATTAAATGAAAAAGATGGGAAATTTCTTTTTAAAATTTAGGCAAATGAAATTTTTTATCCCCAATTGAAATCTACTGAAAGTGAATTTGAAATTATACTTTAAAATTACTTTCTTTAAGAAGGTTATTAGAAGTAAATATTATATAGTTATATTTTTAGAGAAAAAGTGTCCATCATTATTAAATGTACATTTAAAAAAAAAACATAAGCTGAATTTCGCAATAAGTCCTTTTTTAATACTTTTAATTATAGTTAATTCCCCAAATTGAATTTAACGATTTAAAAAGTGATCACAGAAAATATGGAAGCGAAAGTTCAATTTCGGATCTTGAGTAATAAAACAGAGTTTTTTTTTTTTTAATGAATTAATATTTACCTGGACTATAAGAGTGCGGAGTAAAACAAGTGCTTAAGAATGACCTTTGCGATGTAACATAATTGAAATAATACAGTATCAAATCTTAAAAATAGCTACAAACTGATACAACATATTTGGTTTGAGTTTATTTGAATATTGAAAATGCAAATTCACACACATCTGTGATGGGAACTGAATTTAAAAAACACAATGCTAACTCATGTTTTTGGAATAAAATAAATGTACTGGAATTAGATGTTAAAATGTAGCCAATTTTTGAATCGCATTCAAATAGTGTAATTTGTTTATTTCAGTTTCAGTTTCGCGCTTTGGAATATTCGAAATGTGTTCCATTTTATTCATATGTTCTTTGAAAACACTCAACTTTAATTATGTAATTTCAATTCCCATCTCTTGAATAATTTTAAAAAATTAAAAATGCTGATCAACAAAAATTTGTAATTGAAATAGAGGTTCAAAGAGAGTACATACATAATAACTATATTAAATGAAATCCAATAACTATATTAAATGAAATTATCGGTATATATCTTACAACTAATATTCTATGGTAAAACAGGATATCTTATATATATGAATATTTAATGAAACTATCATAATAATAGCATTAATAAACTGATAATTATTTTTTTAAAATATGTCGGAGTTATCAAAGCTACGACAACCCACTAACTGCGACCGACGTCAATAGATCAGACTATGTAACCAAACACAGAACAAATAAGCTTTGTGACATCTGGCAAGGCAGGAGGTCTTTGTTTTTTTGTTTGCTTAGAAATGGATGGCTTAAAGGTGGCGGACAATGCAATATGGCTGCTTAGCAAAAAACAACAAACTTAGTTAGAAGGAAAAAAAGAATCACTCCGTGTGTTTTTATAAGTGTTTTTGACAGATGGCGCATATTTTTGGAGATGTAAATTATGTTGAAATCACTTCCACTGTCGCTCGCTAGAAAGTGAAATGTGTGGTCTCTTGGTCCAACCTACAACTTCCCTTTTCTGTGTTTTGATGACGCCAAAAGTTTCGCCAAGGAAGAAAAATATTACTTTAAGGAATGAAATGATATGCCGGATGTTATATTATTTTTATTTCCCAATATTATTCAAAAAATTCTACTGCTATACTAATTTGGCAATTATATTGCGTTTTTTGTATAAACTAAGAGTCAGTTTTTAATTTATTTAGCATTTTACATTTTCATACGTTTTTTTTTTTTTTTTTTGAAAAATATGTTCGTGTAGTATTTCATAGCCACGAAAGATACTGGTATTAATCAGAATTCAAAATAAATTATGAATAGGAAAGTTTTAAAGTTGTAATTCTGGTGAATAGAAAAAATATTCAATCAAGTTTCATTATTTATTGATTGCAATAATATAGTCCGAAAAAAAATGACTTCGTGTTTCACCAAAATGGTTTCATAGGTGCTGTTTTTATCTTTTGAAATATAGTTTGAATATATATTTTATTTGACAGATTTATTTAATTTATCCTTATTTTGAATACTGAAATTAATTTGATTTGAATATTCTCAACTGTTGATATAATTTGGAAATTATTGTTACATTTTTTACAACCATGTGTTATATCAAATAAAAAATGTCTATGATAAAAGAATCTTGTCTGACGTAAAAACTAGACATCATATTTTTTTGTTATTTGAATATCTCTTGATACGTGTAAGTCCTCTCATGCTTTTGTTACACAACCAAATTTATAGGAAGCATTTCAAGAACTATATTTTTTGAATTTTTATTATTGATGTTTTTTTGGACTTTTTTTGTGTCAATTTCCTATTTCTGTAATAATACCAATTTTTGTTAAGACCGTTTACATTTTCATTTTCTTACCTCTAGTTTAAATTAATAAGGTTCTTTTATCGTTAAGCACTTTTGATATTTGTTGAAATTACCTTTTTAAATGTATAAAACGCGATGTGCCTGGTTGAAAATTTTTCCTCATAATTTAACCATGAAATAAATTTTAAAATTATGCAGATTGTTTTTATACCACTCACTAATACATGATTCATTTCGTTTAATGTAAATTTTAAATCTAAAAAATTATTTAATTTTAAATTTTTTTTTTTTTTTTTGTGTATGCTGATTAATTAACGTAAAATTGTGGTTCTGTGTGTGGGATTGATGATACATCGAGTTTAAAACAATAGGTTTATCTTCATCAAAATATGTTTTACGTTTTGTAAACGTGATTTGTGAGATTTTTAATTTTTTTTTTCTGGATATATTTAGTTTCCCATTAAATATGCTACTTCAAGGATTTAATTTGTTATGTTTTAAAATTAGGTTTTATTATTTGTAAATGAGAGATAATGTGTTGTGTATGTTGTAATTAGAATTGTGTTACTTCGGTGAAAAATATTTTTGAACTGCCTTATTTTTTATTAATGAATGAATCCTTCATAAAATAACTTAAAGATAAAAGAAATAAGTATAGTTTTCAATTCTTAATCTTGGTAAAGTTTATATATTATACAAATTAAAGAAAACTACAAAAACTTTTATTCATAAATGTCTACTAATTTCATCATATGGAAGAAACTAATTCATTTTTATAACTTTTCACTTTTCATCACAGTCGCTTCTATACAATCATTCTTGTATTTCGCTGTACTTTTAACACGATTCATTGCACTGCGTTTTTACTAATTATTGACACCTATCATCCAACTATGCATAAAGGGCAATTCTTTTCACACCACCAAATTTTCGCCAATCAGGCGATGCACTCAACACACTATGGTATAAAAAAAGCACAACATCTAAACTGGAAATATTGCATGTAAAAAGAAACGTGTTTAAGAGGTAAAAAAAAATTTTTTTTTTCAATGGAGCAAAAAGTATGGAAAAATAATATGTCAGAAAAGCGGGGTTGGCAACCCACCTCTGAAACGACCTCGGGTTTTTTGTTGACCTACGGCGTAGACCAAATACGGCAGCTAAGAACCACAGCCATTTATTGTACATTCTGTTTGTTTATTTATTTCGTTCCTTTTTTTTTTATTCTAAAGAGGTGGGGGGGGGATGATGTAAAAAGAGTTGTACGTGATCTTCTGGATCTCACGCCTTTTTAAAGTGATTCCCCCCTTCAATTATTTTCTCTCACAGTGGGGAGTATTTTGTTCATTTGTTAAAAAGGTGTATGTTTGCTTTTAAGCATTCTGATTTTGCAGAGCAGCGTCCGTTGTGAGTTTATTTATTTCTGCGATTATTTTTTATTCAACAAGCGACTCGCGGTAATGCTGTGGCCGGGGGAAGGTCGAGTTGATTCATATATCGTCTGTCACATTTGTCGAACGTAGCAGAAGGTCGTTGATCAACGAGTGGTTAGTCCGATGACGATTCTTTTATTCTTTTTTTTTCCGCAGAATTGTAAAAGTGAGATTTTTTTTTAATGTGTGTGTATAAATTAATCCTTACTACAAACAGATTCTAATCACAGGAACTGGAATCTCAGACTGTGACAGACAATCATTTCTTGCTTTCTGCGATCTACATCAAATGCTTTGTTACTTTTAAAAAAAAATAATTAATTCGAAATACTGATGTATGCAAAAAATAAAAACTCTGAATTCTTATACTATTAGTATAACGTGAATTGAAACATCTCGAGAAAAAAGGAAAAAAATATTTTTTTAGAAATATATTCGATTCCTGCCATATTCATTCTCCACAGTATATTTCATTTTATCACTTTAATACATTTTCACTAAACTTCATTGCTATTCCCTTTAAATATTTAGAAGTTAAAGGGGGGACGTAGAATTTTGGCGGGGGGGGGAGAGATTCGGAAAAAGAAAATCACAGGTGCTGATTTTCTTTCTTTTTTTTAAAAAATTTTTTTTTTTATTATGGCAGGAATAGTCAATTACAGAACAGAAATGAAAGAGCAGTATTGTATTATTAATTCACATTTTTTACTTACCTAAAATCTATATATTAGGTTACATTATGTAGATTTAAATATTACAAATTAAAGATACCAAATTCTTCCTTTCCCTTTCTCTTTTGAAGTCTTAACAGGTAAATGGAAAGTGACACTAACTTCGGTATCAAAAAGACATAGGAGTGAATTTCATTGCTATCATAGTTGTTATGGAAATATTGAGGTGTAGCATTGTACATAATTATGATTTTTGTTTTTTTAATTACTCTTTGCGTAGTTCTAGAAAGATGTTAATGCAACATATCTAAGTGGACACGCGGTGGTCTAGATTTTAGATCTAGACGAATTTTTGTCTTTAAAAAGTCGCACTGAGTGTCGTAAGCCCTTGAACATCAAATTTAAAAATGTATTAAGACAGACTGCAAAATTTCAAAATGAAATCTTTCATAGCGACTCAAGCATAAAACAAGGAAAGTTATTCGAATTTTATCCGAATTGATGTTGATGAAGAGATTTTGAACTGATATCTCAAGATTATTAATGAGCTCAGGTGTCGTCCTCGTCAGTTGACCTAGGTTCAAAATTACGAGGTGCGTCGCCAATAACCCTTGTGCTGCTTCAAGTGCGGCGTTGATAAAAACCAAACCAAACTAATCTGAAGATTACGAACTTAATTTATTATTTTAAGAAGTACATAATTTGTTAAAACTTAAAATTGTCGCTAACTACTAACATTTCGAAAAATGTTTTTGTGTTATTAATGACATAATTAATTTTACTACGAAATAAATTGCTCTAAATTGCTCTGTGCTATAACATATATAAAAATACAAATTTTAATTTACCAGACGTCATTTCGGCTTGTAATTTTATAATATATATTTTTTAAGTTCCACTTCTGTAAGAATACGTAAAAAAATCATTAGTTTTAAAAGTAAGTTAATGCAGTTGATTGAATTTATATCAAAGTAAAATTATATGCGTTTTATATTAGTGAAGGATTTAGAAGCTTTAGACAAATATCAAGAAACTAAAAAGACATCTACTTGTATATTTCATTCTAATAACTGTCAAACCTCACCATATGAGAACTTTAGCAGCCCAGTTTAATTAACATTAAACACTTTTCTTAACTCCGAGGTGCCAACTTTTATGAAATCAGAGCCCACAATTCGACTAGAGTGTCATCTACTATGAAACTCGCTATCTTAAAATAAAGTTACAATGGCTGAAATTAAATTAATAAAATTGAATATTTTAAATGATACTACTTTAACCAAAAATTTTAAGATATTAATGTTTCACGTATGAAGATTTCGGATTGAATTCTTCGTAAGAATAATTACTTCTAACTTTACTTCTCAAAAATATCATTTTCCGCATTTGCAAAAGAATTATCACATTCACGCATTCATTCATATGAGTGTATTTGAAGCCTCTTGACCACGTAAGATAAACACTAAACTCAAAAAATTAATTCGTCTCTAACCACAGTTGGTGGAGACACTTTCTAAATAGTGGATTAATCTTATTTCAAACTCATTTCTGTCTTTTTATTTACTCCAAACCGGAAAACATGTAGTTATTAATTTTAATTGCTTTGCTCGTATTTTCTCAAAGTAGATCTTAACAGCTTTTTTAAGACTCCGTCCAAAAATGAAAATATAATTTCCCAAATTACCTATTTGTGACTTAGGTACACGACAAAGCGCATGGAATGGAAAATTCTCTACAAAAACATCGCAGAACTCAAGAACCAGGAACCTGCGGACATACCTCATCGTGTGTTGTTCGTAGACGAGGTCTTGCAAGGGCAGACCAGAATGTTTTCTTTAATAGTCCAATCTCGGCGTGTAGCTTGCAAACCAACAAAGCAGAGGAATGTTTGTGCGAAACATATAATTGTTTCACGAAAAAGGCTAAGTGAACTTCAAGCAAAAGGAAGCATGGGAAAAAGGGAGCATGTTGGTTGCTTGACCGCCAGTGTGTTGATCTATATCAAGGAGACGTATTGTATAATTAGATCTCGTGAATTAGAAGGTCTGCGGTGTCAAATCTGCTTCGGAATTTCTATTCGTCTTTCTTACCATTCTCGTCTTAACGCGGAAATTTGTTAAAGTTTGATGACTCTATTTTTTTTATTGAAGGGAAATGAACTATCTTTTTCGTAGGTCATATCATTGCTACTGCGGTTGAAAAATATTTTTAGAACAACATATGATACCATAAAATGTGCGATACTCTATAAGATTGCAATGAAATTCTGATCCATTATCATGCCAATTCGTTATACCATTTTAGTATCCTAATATGGCTAAGCTATATCAGACTATGATAGCTAATGTTCTAGATACAAAATCGAAAATATCTGGTTATATTTCCAAAAGCTAATGCTCACTTCATTTTCTGTTTAATTGTTTGACACCTAGAGGTTCCAACTCGACCGGATTTATAGGAATTTTAATTCACTGTTATTGTTGTAATGCTGTTATCATGATGACTTCAGCTTCAAGAAATCCTTCTGATTACCTTCAAATATGATTTGCTATTATCAAAGATTTTTGTTGCAACGCAAGTTCAAGTAAACTAGATGCTTATTTTGAAGTTATTTGATTTATGGCCTAAGCATTATGCTATTCGAAGTAAAGTAACAGCCGCCTTCATGGTGCACTGGATAATAAATAAAAAGAAAAGAATATCAGTTTGGAAAAAAAAGGAATATGATATTCTTTCAAAATACTTGATAAATACTTTTAGACAGAAGACCTCGAAACTTAAATTTCAATAACTGTTCTCTATTTGGGTCAATAAAAAAAGGATGCTCCAAATTTTTTATCTATAAAAAATGTGACAATTAACTTATTAAGCATCAAATAATTTTTAGATAATACTCGAAAACACCTATAGAATACCACGAATACTTCAATAAATTACAAACCTTAAAAAATTCCTACAAAATTTATTAGTTTTGATTTGTAAAGAAACTCAATTTTTATTCATTAAACATGTAAAATTGAAGGTTTTCATAAATTTTGAAGTACAAGATTTAAAACGCCTTAAAAATCGTACCTCGGTTTCAACTAATGTAATAATCATGGTTTTCAAAATAGTTTGATACGCACCATTATAGAAGATAAATTCTATTTCATTTAGGTTTTTTTGCTCAAATTTTGAAAAATTCTAGCTTTATAATTTGATGATTTTCTTAATATTTTAAAAATGCCGTGTCGAATTTTTACAAAATAATTTTTTTTAGATATTAATGTTCTGTTTGATGAAATAGTTTCCACATAATCATCTCATATCGTATATCGAATATAATTTCTTGTACCTGTTCTTCAATATCTATAAATTCCTAAAAATTTCCTAATCATTGTTTCACGATACAGTTCATTCCTTTAACTTCTTTCCAATGTCTTCAAACTCTTTTTTTTTATAGAAACATAAACTTATCGTATAAATAAATTCTAATTTGCTACTAATATTATTTGTCTGGTTTTGTAATTAAATCCATTGAAGGTGTTTCTTTTGAAATTTTTCTGTAAAAGGCTTCACCGTGATCGTAAATTTATTCTTTTGAAACATTTTAATCATCTGTATTGGATAAAAACAAGACGTGATTTATTATTATTTTATTCGAATAATTTATTTTAAATTTTGTCATTTTGCCCTAATCATTACTGTAAAATCCTGCCCTTAAGAATATAATTGCAATTGCATGGAACTAATTAGTTATGCAATAAAAAATTGTTCATCGTTGTGATTTTCAATACTTAGTATGAATTCTCATTTCAAAAGTTTGTCCCAGCAAGAGCTTTTTCCCTACATTGAATGTTTTAATCTTATATTAAAACTTTTAATGTAGGGGGAAAGATCTTCCTTTTCATGTATTCCATCTCCGTTAGCTTTTCCAATGAATTTAATTTGCTCACATTTTATATGCATCGATAATTGCTCTCGTTCAAGAATTAAATTTATTAATGTCATAAAAGGGTCATTATAAGCTCGATATGCGTATTTACTGGAGGTGGACTTGAATGTGTTCATGGGTATTTTTCTACATCATCGACGCTTGCAATATCTTGACCTTGGATTCTAATTTGATGGCAAACCCTTTTTAAGTCATAAAACGGATGTTTAAATGCATTGCAATGAATTTATTGGTATTAGATTACTGGAGACACATGTTTTAATATTTAAAAGGGTTTCTTAGTATTTTTCATTTTATAACCTCTGATGCTTGGGTTGATCGCTAATCGAGAAAATTTTGCAAACAGTTGAATCAAAGATTTAATACATGAAAATAAGAAAGAAAAATTAAATGTTAAAAGTATATATTGGTATGTAAAAAAAACTCACTCCAAATGCAATATAAAAACTATATCCAAAAGTCAGCTTTTTTTTTGGTGACGTAGTCTTTGAGGAAAGGATCACTATTACTTCTCTTAGAGAAAGAATAACCGGAATTTATAATGCCCAAAAGTATTTATGTTGTAGCTCTACCCTAAAAAAATATTAAGACATGTAACTATCATAATATTGAGTTTATTAACTAAAATCGAAAGCATTTCTTTTTTTTCTTTTTAAATGTTAACATTAAATGGTAACAAGGAAAACAGTTTTAATAGATCAATTTTACCCATAAAAAATTTTAGCTTTATTATAGCTCTAGGTGTACGGCTTGCGTATGACAGTATATCTTCCTTGAGAAAATTTTCTTTCGAAATTTTGATATGCCATAAAGTTTTTTTTTTATTTATTTAAAAAAAATTTTGCTCTTAAGACATCTGTTTGTTTGTTTCAACAAAAAAGTGATAATGTTTTGATACATGCTTAAACTAAAAGTGTTGTATATGTTATTCATACAATGTAACACTGTAAAAATTAGTAATTAATATTCCGTTTATATCAGTAGAACAACACTAACTTCAATTAGGAAAAATACAAACAATTTTCTCAGGTGTTTTCAAAAAAAAAAAAAAAAAAAAAAATTAAACACTTTTTTAAAAAAAAAAAAAAAAAAAAAAGAGTTCATTCCATTGTCGTAAACGCGAACTTCGTGACCTGTGGTATTTAAACTTAAATATGAGTTCGGGTTCTGATTCCAACAAATCTCGATGAGAGAAATAATTAATGCTTTTGCCCATTAAAAAAAAAAACCTGAATATCTAAGTCTTTACGCTGAATGGTGTGAAACCATTTCAGGTATGTTGTCCATTTGTTGAATAATAGTAAGAAATGAGGGATCTGTTGTTAATAACTTTTTTGTAGTTTTTAATGAAACAAAATAATAATTTTTAAAAACATAAATTTTCTTCGCATGATTTAGATTTTATCATTTATTTCATCGTTTATTTCTATCATATGAGTTTTGCATTTCTTAAAAGTAAATAAATTAGCAAATAAATAGTTTATAAGTAAAATCATTCAATTAAACATTTGGAATGTAGTACCAAGTCAGTTTGAAATTGCGTTTATGTGACTTGGGGGGTGGGAAATAACAATTCCAATTATTATTAACATAAATGCAAATTGATATACAAAATTTCTGAATAAAAGAGAATAGAGGAAAACATTCACTCACAGCTTCAATCTGTATAAAGTGTTTTGAATTTTACTAAACTTTCATTTAGTTTCACAAACAATTTTTAGTTTATCCAGTTTAGTTTTGAAAGAAAAATAAATAAATAATAACTATGATAAAAAAAAAAAAGTTTCATCAGTCAAGAATTTTCAGTGTGAATCGAGAGTTTTTTTTATTCAGTTTATTTTTCCTTCTATTAACAATTCTATACAATGAAACAAAAATAAATAAAAGTATTTTTATAATCGAATTTAATCTAAATTGTTTCAAATAATATCCTTTCAACAATATACATATGTTTCTAAGAGTAGGCGTATCACTGATTGAACATTGACAAAGAAATTGAAAAATTAGATCCCGATAAGTCCTTGAAGACGCCCCCTTTTGGACTTCAAGGCCAAGATCAATCACGAATACGTGTGGGCCCCAACTCGATTACTTTTGACTTTTTATTTGATTAAGATTGGTCTGGGCTCTTCGATTCCTCGTTGATAGATTTCGTGTTTCCACAAATGTTTGTCTCGTACCTTGTGTTATCTTCTTTGATATACAATGGAATTTGATACGTAAGCGATCTGATATAAGTAGACACGACTTCTGCTTTATTGTCTTGTTTTGTTTTTTGTAAGAAGTAAACGGGCACAGTAAAGATTGGTGAATTTTTTTTTTTTTTTTCGATTAAAAAAAAATTCTAAAATAGTTGGATTTTTCAAAATTTTAGGTATTGAAAATATATCTAAATTGTAATGTGTACTTCATCTAGATATACAATGGTGTGTTGGCATCTAGGCATAGTGTGCTGGGTACGTTCTTTTTTTATACACGAATCTATCTACACATTGGATATCCGTATCCCATTTGTGATGGTTTTTGATTTTGTGACTGGAGATACTCACTCGAGTGGCAGGTTCGAGACCTGATTTCATAAAAAGACCATTGTATGGTGTAATGGGATCTGCTGCTCATTAAGTGGAAGTCAGTATCGAAATCTAAACGTGATTTAGAAATTAAAAGAATTATGTGCCAGTTCAGGTGTGTCCTCGTCACTGACCGTCATTCATTATTATTACGTTGGTTTTATTAGCGTCGCACTAGAAGAAATAAGAGGGCTACTGGCGATGGACCACGTATTTTGAGCCTCAGTCAAGTGACGAGGATGACACCTGAGCTTGCATCTCCTTCTCCTTACTTCTACTCATAATTATAAGATCTGTCTTGCAAACTCTTCTGTAGAACACTTAGAGCAACGTTAATCTAAGCGAAAAAATTTTTTATACTTTATTGTTATAAAAACTCAAATGTCTTAAGATATATAGCATAAAAAAAATTTCCTTTATTTGAAGCATTTATTTTATTTTAATGAAGGAATAAATGGCAAATTTCAAAAAAATCGCTAAAAAACTTTTAAGACGTTACAGGGGAGCTCAATAAGTCCTTAGAAATCCCAAGAGATGGCGCTCGAAGCATCGAAAATGGTTTGTTTCTAATATGTATCATGACTCATTAGACAGCTGTCTAAGTCTCAGTTACTCGTATTCCTGATCATGACGCCTTTCATACTTCAAAAATTCTTCGTCATAAATTTTTTCGGCCGATGAGACCGTATTCGTTTTCAGCGGAGCAGATTCACCGAAGAAACCCACTGTTTTGATTTTTCCTCGATTCCTAGTCATAATGATGAATCTAAGTCTCACCAATAGTGACAACTTGACTCGGCTGCAATCAAATTTTGATTTGGAATGAAATGGCTAACAATTTATTCAATGTCAAATTGTTTCGATTCTCTTTAGCAGATTGCAGCCTCCAATGGTGACAACAATTTACCTCAATGATGCCATCTGTCTTCAAGTACAAGTATTTTCTGAACCATTATGGCCTGATAATAAAGTCGTATCTTCATGACAGGATTAGTTCTGCTGGTTGTAGACTCGAATCTGCATTAGTCTTCATATAGGATGATCAATACATTTTTGATATAAATGTTCGCATTTGGTGAGGAGAGCAATATTTGCTCGCGAAATATCACATCTAATGTCACTCTGGTCACATG
Source organism: Nephila pilipes (assembly GCA_019974015.1). Classification (NCBI taxonomy): domain Eukaryota; kingdom Metazoa; phylum Arthropoda; class Arachnida; order Araneae; family Nephilidae; genus Nephila; species Nephila pilipes. The sequence goes on from BMAW01103519.1 coordinate 118,768, forward strand.
ATCATTCTTTAAAATGAAAAAGATCTTCCCAAATAACATAACATTTATATAATTAATGTTAATGCAGATGTGATATGAATTTTTTTTTAAAAAAAATAGAATAATTTGTCCGTTAACATTTGCTATCACTTAAGTCTAACTTTACTTTTAATAAGAATTAAATAGCAATATTATATAGCTTAATTTCCATTTGATTTTTTACTTTTAAAGGATTTTCTTTTTTCAATTATCCATTGATGTCTTTCATTGTACATTCTTCATGTAAAAATATTTTTTGCAATTCTTTTAAAAATATTTTTAAATAAATATACAAAAAAGTTCAAGCGGTAAAGAAAACAATAACCCCTTGGGTGGCTAATATAAATAATAATAATAGAAATATAGATATATAATTTTATATATATATATATCTGGAAGTCTGATGACTTTCTCACTTTTAAGTGGAGATTCCTAATCTAAAATAGTTTCTGGTGTACCACGTGAGATTTGTCTAACAATCTTCCCTGATCATAGGCCTATTGTTCTTTGAATGGCTTCCCAGTTCAGTGGTTGTTATTTTGATCTGGTAAATCTATTTTTTAAATGTCGTTAAAGAATCGAAAAAAAATATAATACGTTATTGATTTTATTTTTTGAATGCTCTCTAATGTTATATGATGAATTTTCTCTGATAGTTTTCGGTTCTTACAGGAATAACAGTGTTTTCGTAAATCTATTGCTTCCGGTAATATGGCCACTGATGACAGTATTACTTTCACCAGGGGTTTTACTAACTGCATGATAATTTCTTTGTTTCATATGATTATTGTAATTAATATTATGCTTATTGTGCTCCTTAACAATATATATTTTTCTTTTTTGTAGCCGTGTTAAACCGTCATCAAACAAACCGAATTAAGAGAAATGTGAGTCAAAAGAATAAGTGTTTGGCTTATTTTCTTATTTACATTCGACTAATTTCAAATTGAATTACAGTTATGTTCATCAAAATAATATAGTTGTATCTTTTTTTCCCACTGTTCTTGTTGCTTAAGTGAAACAAAACCAGATTTATCTAGAAAAATAGGAAAATGGTTCTACACACACATGTACGTATGTGTATATATATATATATATATAGTAAACATACAATAAAAATAATAATTAAGAAAGCATTTAAGTTAAAACACTAAAAGTTATCCATAACTTCAAGCATACAAATTATTACAGTGTAAAGAAGTCATTAAATTGCTGAAAACGTAATATTGTAGTATATTCATGAATACATATAAAACATGTAAATAATTAAAAATTAAAAAATAATAATAATAATTTAATAATTTAAAAAGAACTATAACAAAGTTCAATATCAAACCTTTCTAAGTTCTACAAAGCATACATCAAGAGAAAAAAAATTAAGAAATTAAATTTTCAAATATGAAGATAATGTAATTGTAATACTAGGATTGAGAATATATATATATATATATATGTGTGTGTGTATTTATGTATGTATATATGAATGCATGTATATAAATAATTATGCATGCGAAACATTGGTAAACCTTACAACTGATATTAAAATAAGTGGATTTATTTATAAATTGATTTAATTCTCACTTCACTTCTTCGACATATTGCTCTAGGACTCTAGGATAAGCTGTTAGTAACTTATTATGAGAGAATGTTGGCTGACAAGCGTTACACCTAATCTCATTATGTAAATTTCCACTTCGACATTTGAGTCCTTTGAGAACCATTTTACGTAAGTCATCCTCCTTTATTGTACGCAATAATCATTATTAGAATCATGAAATGATCTATCGTTTTGTGCTGTCCATAATATTAATGTCCAATTTTTTTACTGGGATTTTATATATTTCAATGCTCATATTATTTTAAAGTAATTTTATGCGTTTCATATAATTACTATTAGTTCGATATTTCTAGTTTATGCGTTGTTCCCTTCATACCTAATAAAGATGTTAAAATTCATTCTTTTTTAGTTAAAAGTCAAATGTAAAAATCAAAGAACGTAAGTCCTCATTTTAAAATTCAACACCAAGATGGCAGCTAGAATAGAATTTGTGCTCAATCAGGAGCAAAGTATTTTAATAAATATCGATTTTGCAGGAATTTTATATCATAAAAATTAATACATCTAAAAAAAATTAAGCAAAAGGATCTTCAAACTTGTCCCATGCCTTATCCTATTGCACCAATGTACATTTTGATGAAGTTGTACACATATGAAATACACAACTATAAGAAAAAGAATGCATCGAATCAGGTCTAAGTGTATGAAAATTGTTTCTAAATGTTGTCTTCAACATCCTTAAGTCAATTTAAAAATTAAAGAACTAATTCTTTATTTATTTAATTTTTTTTTTTTTTTTTTTTGTTAAAATGAAATAAAAAAAAAAAAATTTCGAATTTCATTTGTATATAAATATATTTATATAACAATTATTGTCTCATAATGCTTAGTGGTTAAGCAAATATATGTACTTAATATAAGCAATAATGAGTTTAATATATATAATAAATATATTTTCGCAAATAGTATACTTACTAACGTTCATATACATCAGTAAATATTTTGAGGATAACTAGAATTCGGGAAGATAAATCTAGTTTAACAATTAAAATGTTATGAAATAAAAACTAAACTACAATCGTGAAAATGTATCATAATCAAAATGGTAAGATAAATATTAACGAACAGACAAATACATATTTATTTCAAATACAACTCAAACGTTATTTTAACATATATTGATGGTACAGACCGACTTATCATTCTTTTAAAAACAAGTTTTTTTCAGCACACATTTGAATATTAAGTAGGTGAACCAGATAATGCGAATTTTATGTTCGATGTAGAATAGGTGTGTGAACATTTTATTTTTCGCTCTGTTTATGGAACTATGACATAAGATGCTATTTCAGTGATTAATTTTCATTTTACTTTTAAAACAAGTAATTCTTGAGTCTAGCTCTTTAATTTTACTTCTGTGTTTGTTCCACTACTTTTGAAAGCAGAATCACTTAATTGAGAATTGCGAGGTTTACGTTAAATAATATAAGATTAAACTTTAAAAAATATCTAAGCAAATTACATAGTGTTTATTATTTTACTAAACAAGTATTTATTTCTCTCTTACATATTAAAAGCAAATAATAATAATAATAATAATTTAAACGGTAACTATATACAAATTTATTAAATTAACAAGTATATGCTTACTAAAAGCAAAGTTTAAATTTATGAAAAATAATGAAATAGTCTAAATAGCTATATTGTGCATATTTGCCACTTAGTATGTAAATCAATGGAAATATCAATTTGAGAACAGATTTTTTTGCGTAGTTTTAAAAGCAGTCGAAACTATGTCTCTATTGAAAACTAATGCAAATAAATCATCTTTATTAATAATAATCGGTCTTCAAAACTTAAAAGTATACCATACAAAACCTTTATTTTTCTAATTTTATTTTGTGAAACCATTTCCCTTCCATCAATAAATTATTGTGAAGTAATTCGAGAATATTGATTAATAATTTTTTATCCAGTAAATCTCTGCAAAAGACAATTAACTTTAAATTACTCACATTAGACTAAAAATCATTTATCTTTTCCTTCGGTACAAAAAAAGGCTAAAGCATTTTTGCTTTCAACGATTTCACCCCATTAAAGAGGTGCGGTAACATAAATAATTAGATTTCTGTAGTGTACGATCAAAAAAGGCGCAATTAGTCCGATAGTGCATTCAAATGAAGTGAAGTCAGCGCTGCGTGAGAATAGCCACACCTGTTCATTGTATTTCGGCGAAGTTTGACTAAAGCAGCGAAAGCATTATATCATTTGGAAAGATACCGCTTTGAATAGCAGTTTCACTATAGTGACAAATGGCGTTTTTAATTTTTATCTCTAGTACTTGTAATGCGTAAATAGCATGAGAAACAACGAGCTCTTACATTCGGTGGGTAATTAGGATAGAATTTCGGTGAAGTTTGTCTTACGTTGCAAGTTTCGTATTGTTCGGCAAATTCCTATTTTCTTAACGATTTCTAATGTTGCATGAATTTTTTGCTCTGGGGTACTTAAAATAGATAAATATTCCCATTTGTAACATTAACGTACGTCAAATTATTGTTTAAAAAGTGAAGGAGTCATACAAAATTTGTTCTTATATGATATCTAAAGAATGATATCTAATATAATGACCTATTATTGGCAAGAACTGATCCGTGAGATGTTCCTAAATCGTGATTTTCAACCTTTGAGAGCAATACTTCTGTAAATGAAATGATACCCCATTTAAGTAGAATTATTTACAAATTTTCTACTTTTGAGGGCAGATGAAATTGGTAATAAAGACTAGATCTATAAAAAAAAAGTTCAAAAAATAGACCCAAAATCTTCAAAATGCTAAAAATAGAATTACGTATAATCTACTTTGTAAATCACTAATATTAGTTCTGTATTAGATGAAAGTCAAAATCTTCCTCACTTTTTGAATAGATCCAGTGGTAGCGATGGAGGAGTGGGATATGAGCGTTCCTCCTCCCCATTAGCATTGCTGAATATTAAATTTTACAACTGCAACATTTTTATACTAATTAAAAAAAATCAGTAAAAATTAATATTCGAAAACCCGTACTCTATATAAATATTCTTTTCTCCTTGAAAATAAACAATGAAGTTTGAAATTAATTTTGAAATATTAGTTTAAGTGGGAGAATTCTCCCCACTCGACATGAAAAACTTCACGCCACACCAATGAATAGATCCAAATAGATACTTAAAGATTCTAATCTGCAGATTATAGACAAAAAAAAAAAAAGAAGAAGAAGAGATTCTGATCTCATGATTGAAGAAATATTTTTTTAAAAATCATAGAAATTTCTTAAAATATTTTTAAGAAATATTTGATTTAAAAAAAAAGTGACGAGGACTTGTAACTTGATGTTCATTGTCACTTATTTCTTGGCTGGTGACAATTACGTCAAGTCGTGATTCAAGTCTTCATTTCATTAAGCCTTGATGTGAAATAATAGGAAATGTTCACTTTCGATTCAATTTGGCCACAAAGTCCTCACTGAAAAGGTATGGAATTTAAGAGAATGAGATACTATTTCAAGTATCGTCCATGAGAATGAGATACTATTTCAAGTATCCACTGACTGTAATTCAGAATTACAATGGTGTCCATTTTTGATAATTCTTATATAGCCCTAGGTTTTAAAGCAAAGTTAATTCAAAACAACCAACAATATCGGAAAGAAAAAAGGAAGAAAATAAAGGAAATTATTGAAAATGTCCTTAAATTTTTTTCAAAAAAAAAATCGATCTACAATAAATATGGTACAATGTGACAAAAAGTAGCTGGTAAACATGTATTTTCTTTAAATGAAGAACCACAACAGGCATATTTATATTGATAAGTATTATCTGCGATGCCTCAGTCAAAAGATAAAGTCATCATAAAATTTTTGATCTCGGTGATAAAGATGTCAAATAATTGTCATTTTTCCTAAGACAGGACAAATGACATTTGTACGCTCACTTGTTTGGGTTCTATTTTGATAGACAGTTATGAAAACGAAAAGAAGCAGCATCTATGATTTAAAGGGAAAAAAATTTTCTAGAGAGGGAAAATCATCATTTATTCAGTCTTAAAAATGAGATATCTCCAACAACTTCGTAAATTAAATTTACTGTAAATAAAATTTCAAGCAAAATACAATTTTATATCGGGGGATTCTATATGATATTGTTCAATTTATTATCATTGAAATATCCCTGCCTTACTTTTAACGGTTTTTAAAATAAAAAATGGTGCCTCCGTATATGTAAAATAATATGTATGTGTATATATATATATATATATATATATATATATATACTGCAATATTAAAATTGTTTAGACTCAAAACTTGTCAAGAAGAAAGCCATATCAGGGCGAAATAACCATTAATGTAAAATTAATTTAAAGAAAGAATTTTGTAATTACTCAAACAGAAAAACAATATAGATATTTCAAAAAGTTATTTTCGAATTTTCCTCATTTGATTGTTTCTATTGTGCAAAATATATAATTCATTTATCTAAAACTGTTTTATTATTTTCATAGCAATGAATTAATGCTGATAGATTAATTAAAATATACAAGAGTTTAAAATGTAAAAAAAAAAAAAAAAAAAAAAAAAAAAATTACTTCTTTAAATTCATTTACGAATATTATTTTGAAAGCTGTGAAAATTATTTTAAGAAACAGAGATTATAATTATATTTTGAGAATTTTTTTGGTTCTCTTTAATTTTTTTAAAATTTCAATTTTTATTCATTTAATTTCGTATTCTATAGATAATGCTAACTATGCAAGAATATAAGTGATGTATCTCATGCTATTTCTGAAAGGCCTAAGACAATATAATTAAATATTTATTTATTTAAATTTAATACTCATAAGATTAATAAAATACAAATTTTAAAATGTATTACCCTAAGAAATGAAAATGAAGAAACAGTAATGTTTTAATTACCATAATTTTTAGATTGAGTTTACTGATTTCTAAGTTATAAAATTGAGTGCACATCTAGCATGATTCCTTTAAAAAATTAAACATAAATTAATATTTTGTTGCATATCATTTTGCATTAAGAATATCTTCCAAACAAATGTATACCGCTTGGAAGATATTCTTAATTTTTTTTTTTTTTTTTTTTTGTTTTTTTGTTTTTTTTTTTTTTTTTTTTTTTTGTAATAATGTTTGTAAGTGTTCTTTATTTCTAATATTATTGAGCTTTTGAACAGATTTTTCCGATTGAGTTGACAAGTTTTTTTTGATCAGAATATGATGAAGATGTTCAGGAGGTACATTTTACTATTGCACAAGAGAGAGAACTATGGCTGAACAATTTTAACTCTACGTTTTGGATTCGTTATCTTGCTGAAACATAAAAGGCTACCTTAAGCCTAATTTCTAGGCACTTAGTTTTATAAATTATTTTTCAGTATATTCAAGCATTTAATTTTATCTATGATCGCGTCAATAAAAACTAATTTCCCCACTCCTTTTAGAGACATACAAGCCCATACAAGAACCAAAACACTACCATGCTTGCCAATGAGGATGGTGTTTGAGGAAATAGTTCCGAGTTAGACTGCCACCAAACGTACCATCGACCATTACTGCCTAAAACATTGAATTAGCTTTCATCATTGAATACTACGTTATTCCAGAATATTGAGGCTTTAAAATATGATTTTTAGCAAATTTGATCTTTTTTTTTCATCTATTTGCTTTGGAAACGAAAGGTTTTCTTCTAGCTACATGACTATTATACTAGTAATTTCCATCTCAGAGAATCTCATGGGAACGCAACTACCTATTTTTGTTGAGGTAACCGAGGCAATATTTACAGCCTACACCGTAGAAGTTTTTTTTATTTCTTGAATGATGTTTCTCTGGCTAATTGAACAGGAGGACTTATTTTCTTCTCTTTTAGGGTCATTTACAATGTGTCTAAATTTTTTTTTTACTTCCAGATAACATTAGTAACCATACGTGACTGCGTGGAGCTTGTGACAGCATCCTACTACCCGTCTCTTCTGACATTTTAAAGTTTAATCACAAGATCCAAGTTTCAACTTAAGCCCATACAATTAAAATAGTCAATTGTATCAAAAATATCTTTATTTACTCCTCGAATAAGGGGGACACTTTCTACACTCATACACAGTTAAGTTCCTTTCTACGAGTACTAACAATTTCTATATAATCTATTAAAGACTTCGCTTACCTTATAATTCCCTTCATTTCAATTCTCTGTCGCTTTTATACGATTTGGGTACATCTATTCACTCCCCTTCCGAAATGTGCTTAATTTGTATCATTTTCCATTTGATTAGAAAGATGTTGGAAACTTAAAGATAAAGTGTGATATAGAAATCCCAGATGTTAGTCAGAGGAAGGTATTGCTAATAACCCATGTTACAAACATTTTTTTCAATATCATGCATAAATTTAGCTGCCTCAGACATTATAAGGAGAATTTTCCGAATTTCAATGTAAGTTTCAATGTTCTGGAGCTCATTTTTCAAACTAAGATACTTTTTTTCTTTCTCGAAATTCAATATTGACATCTTAAGGAAATAAAACTGTCATACTGATTTATTACAAAAAAAGAAGGAAAAAAAACAGTGTTGTCAGAATCGCAATTTTTATAGGTATGTACTAAATTTTGTGACCCTGAAATTTAGAGCTTCGACGTGAAAATTTTATTTGTTAAAATATTTTCGATACTTCAACTTTCCCTTAATCTAATACATTTTTATGGGTTTTTTTTAACTCGCAATTTATGTCTGGATCAAAATTTTAAAGCTTTTTTCTCCATTTTAAAGCTCTCAATCGAGCTGAAATTTTCTACACACGATTGTTTTGGATGACAATATAGTAATTTAGTTATAATTAATAAAAATAAATTCATTCAAACTAGTTATTTAAGGAATTAAATTTTACTAGTTATTTAAGGAATTCTTGACAAGTTGCCAAATGTTCGCCAAATCCAATGCTTAATTGGGCTAAAAAAATTTACACGTATTTATTTTAGATGATAAATATAATAAACGAAAAATAATAAAATAAAATATAAAAACTAACTATTGAATAAATTCAATTTGACACAACGTCTCCTTTTGCTCTTAAAATTTAAGGTATAAAAAAATTATATAACTCAAAGTGTGAAGTTCAAAAAACTTGTTTTTTACCGATGTTATTCAACGTGTATTTTATCGTTCCTTTAAAAATTAAACTTAAATGAGAGTTTAATAATACAGTTTTAAGTCTTTCAAAAAGAAAGTGTTAGATGCATACTTAATTTTGGGAGTAACTGTATGTATATATTTTGCCCTTTTTCGTAATCTCGTAATACTTATGTTTAAAATAATCTTCAATATTACATGTGAATGACAGCGAATTTTTTTAAAATAATTTGTCATTAAATTGTTATACATTTCAGATGTTTTAAGAATTCTTCCTTCTGTTACCTGCTTCATATTATTTTACTTAATTTTCATAACATAACTAAAATATCCATTCAAAAGAATTCGCATTGATTGTACGAACTAAATTTTTTCTTTGTCTTGAAATATTTACACAAATTCATTCTTAAATTTTCATGTCAGCTGAAAGCAACAAACAAGTATGTAGACTAATTAATATTTTATTTCGCAAATTTGTTTTGAATTAAAAGTTTGTAAAAAAATTCATTAATATATAATTATTTATTCTTTTTATTTATTCATCAAAATGTTCTACTCATAATATTAAAACCATTCTATTTCATAGTTTTTATAATAATTTAATAATCCGTGAAATATCAAATTATTTAAAAATTGAATTTCACAGTTCAGGAGAATATATATTATATTTTTAAAGTCTAGTGGTTGTGTTTTGATTTGAAATTTCGTTTAGAAGTAAAGACATTTGGCTACAGTAATATTAAAACAAACTACCCAAAGCCGACAAAAAAAAAAAAAATTCTAAATCGATTACAACGAATTGCATTCCCACAAATAACAAAACCTACAAGGTTATGATATACCATACAGATAGACAATCACTTCTAAAGGTATCCAAGGTAACCAAAACAGCACTAGTTTTTTTATTGGTGTTGTTGCCGAAACAAAAGTACCATTCTGAAAATGGCTACCACACACATGTTGCGGCGAAGGCCTTTTTCATTTCTGTTATGATGGACAATGACTTCCTATTTGACCATTCAAAAAGCAAAACTTCACACATAGCGTGCGAGATCGGATCGTCTTTTGAATTGTTGATACAGAAGATAACGACAATTTGGCTTTTGATTTGTGTCTTTGGGCGATCGTGTTCGCGACGTTTGCATAATAGGGTGCGGATTTGAAAGATACCGTACCTGTGTGGATCTATGCTTGCTTATGAATGGGAATAAATGGGCTGGGATTGACGCATAGCTTTTGCTCACTTTGCTTTGTGTTTATTTTGGAAACCGAAACTGGTATACTGAACTTGAACTGTCGAAGGTAATGAACAAAGAGAAATAATAAAAAAAGGACATAAAAGGATTTAAAATGTGGGCTTTACCAATAATGAATAACAGCCACAGTTGAATGCATAATGGAGTTTGATGCATTACCATACGAATGCTCATTTCTGTTGCAGTACATAATATACGAAATAGTTTAAATGACACAATTTGTAATCATCATTCTCATTACAGTTACCTTTGAGTTCTATTGAGCATATTTGAAGATTCCAGAATATAATGAATAAATATAGTCTGTTTCATGGCAGAGAAAACTCCTCCAAGAAGGCGGGAGGACATTAAGGATACTTCCATGAGATATCTCTCTTTAAATATCAGGAGGTGAAAAAAGTGTCAGAGAATGCTAGAATCAGGCATTTTTTGTACCTTTCCTTTTTTTTTTAATAAATTATTTATATTATGATTGCAATTAAACTTCAAGAAATAAGAAAATCAGGTTACGTTATCGAATTTCTATCGTTTTACAATCTATTTTAGGTATCTTATTTTTACATAAATGTTATTTTTAGAGTGAACCAACTGCAGAAAAAAAATGCATCATTGAGTAAACTACAATCGATATCCCTTACTTAATTAAAAAGTTATAGTTTTCATTTCCTAGAAACATTGAAATGGTGATTCTTCCATTTTTTTCTTAGAAAATCAAGATATTCATGTTCATATATAAGACTTCATAGATATGATCAGCATTTCATCACAATTTTAGGGACTTATATAAATAAATTTAATATTTAACTTGTATGACATATATAAAAATCGAGTGATCTAGATACTTATGCAAGGTAAAAGCAGGTATGATTTGTATAGAAGAACGCAATCATCAATTTTATCCCAAATGGATTAGCATCAACAGTCGGAATAAATTCTGTAAGCAGATTTATTTGTGCAGACATGCGATATGAACAGTTTATTATTGACCCTTAATGAAACAAACATTTCCCTCCTTTATTTTTGCATATGTTGTGAGTAACGGTTACATTTCCGTTGAACAAGGGAATTCAGATAAAATCTATGTATTCACTTTTATTCACATTTTCTTTTCAATTGCAGAAATAAAGGAAATAAAAACTGGATTTCGTGCTTTGGGCACGCGCTGCTGCCCCGCCCCGGAAAAAAGGCACAATTTTTAAAGAATGAACTATTCGCGTGGCACATTGCTTTTAATCTATTGTAAGCTGATCTGGTCCCACACTTCTTTGATTTTAATTTGTTTGTGGTAGTTATGGCAAAAGATTCCGTCATCTGCCAATATTATTAATAGGAAATGTAGGTAGTAATTTAATACTTGAATAGATTTACTCAGAGTGGTCTTTTTAACGATATATGCAAAACTACTTTGCTTCCGTAATTTTAATATTGTTATACTATACCGATTTGCAAGTGAAAAAGGCATTGCTTTCAATATTCGTTTTTTTTCCTTTTATGATTAACTCTTGTCCAGTTAAGAGTTTATGTTCAATAATATAAGCATAAAAATGTTAAATGAAAATTTAGGTTTAGGACAGTAACCTATCATTAGGGAAGCTCTTGAACTCCAATTTTTTCATTGCAGCTGCCTCTCTCTCTCACTCATTTTTTTAAAAAAAAAAATAGATAAATGGATACATTATGATAGTAATAGTTTTTGAATTCTAATCTATGACAAAAGAGCAGATTCAAACTATATTTGCGTTCATTCATATTATAAACAGAGGCAACGGATGGAATAATTACAGCGCCACAGATAAATGTGATAGTATTGGATTATAATCAAAAAGTTACAAAGTTGCTTGAGAACTATTAATTAAAAAGGAATGAATTATGGTAATGAAGTATATAGTAACTTTGAAATTTTCAGGAATAGTACTATGATATTTTTTTCCTTGTACTATTTTCACTTTTACTATTTTCAGGCATAAAAATAAGTTCTCAATCCATATCCGTATACAAGTACAATCTTTTTCTTATTATATACACACTTTTTTTCCACTTTCATATATATAAATATGTTCTTATACTATTTTCATATATATAAAAAAAGAGATGAAAAAATGTCTACATAATTTATAAGTTATCATCAATAAATAACAATTTTCGTTTTAGTCCTGAATTGATGTAGCAATATAATTCTCAAATAGCTTACATCGAAACGATCTTTTACACGCATTGATAAAATTTCGTGAGTTATTGAAAATTTATCAAGTAAGAAACTCTGCTGTCTTACAATTATCAATCATTTCTTCAGTAAATTCTTGATGAGATAAATGAAATTTTCAAATAATATACATATTTCCTTCCATTCCAACTCGAAACGTCACAATTACTCAAACCTTTGAGCTTAGATTACCGAAACAAAACAAAACGAAGATAAAAAGTTTTTAATCTCACCACCAGATGTCAAAACGATCACTTCTTGTTAAGTTTTATAAAAATATCCTCTCCTTTTATTTCCTTTCTTTTTATCTTTCCCCTGTCTCATTTTTGGCAGGTGCCACATTTCAAATCGCCAACATGTCTTCCGAAGCCAGGTGAGGCAATAACATTCAAGAGGTTGGAATTGGTGAGGAGCTGATATTGATCAGGTGCCACACATTGTTCTTCAAGCAGGTGAGATCATCTGCGAATGCCAATGCCTTTTTCCCCCCAGAGAGTTCGAAGAAAATTCTTTTTTAGTTCAAAATATATCTTATTTTTTATAATAGTCCATTCTGAAAATGTAATCATTTTTTTTCAATGAATAAATTTATTTCAACTTATTTTATTTCTCTCATACTTTTTCGGTAAGGCAGAACAGTTTCCAATTAATTATTAAGCCTTTTCTCTCTTTTTTTCCCCTGTTAATTTGAAACTAGACTTAATTTAACAATACGTATATGCAGAATAAAAAGTAAATTGCAAAAATGGAATAATAAACATAAATTTTATAATGAATATTACAAAATTTAAGTTTTTGATAACAATTGATAATTTTTCAACAAAGTATGTAACATAAATCCCAATTTCTTCAAATTAAGGATCTTCCACATTTAAGAATTTTAAAATCTTTAATTATATACCTTTCTCTTGGAAATTCATGCATGATATTTTTATCTTCCTGAAATTCGCTCGATTTGTAGTCATTTTTGTCGAATTCTCGAGGCAGGCGTAATTTTTTATTAATTAAGATACAAACTAACGATATATATAAGAAGGATTTTTTGAAACTTAAAACTTTATTTAAATGTCGTTTCGAATTAAATGTTTTATTTTCTATTCAAGCCTGCTTCTTTCGAGAAAAATTTTCTATGTTACATTTTTTAAAAATTTTTACTCATTTCTTCTATACATTCAGGAAACCTTCAGCAATAGTTTTTAATATTTTAAAGTTTCTAACTCACTTTAAAGATAATGAGGTAATAAATGAAAAATCAAGTATAAACATTTTTTTTAAATAACTGATTAGCTTTCAGGAATAATTCGCAACGAGCACTGAATTTTTATTTTCTAATTTAGTATCTTTATGAAAAAAAAAACGTTAGTAGTAAGTAAAACTGCAGTTTTATTCAAAAAATAAGCATCTGCCAATGAACAAAATCTCAAGGAAAGATAGCAAAAGAAACAACAAATCGCAATTTCTTTTCGTTGATGCCACCTGGAGTTTAACAATTCTTATCCCAGGCTCTTCTTTTTTAACCGCTCTGTTTTCGTCTGCGCATTAAATCGCGAGACAGATGATAAATAAAAAAGGTAATTGTTTTTAAGACGAAACAATGGGAAAAGGTGCGGTTAAAATAAATTTAACAGAAATTAAAAGAGGTAACATGGAAGATGAATTATGCAAATGTCGAATATGATTTTAATTACTGTTATTCATTCACGACACAATGTTTTAAAGCTTGAAAATTACATGATTTTTTAAATTATTTTTAGTCTATTGTTGAAATCAAATTTGTTCACGACTTGTCATCGAAAAGTTAAAAATAAATTATCATGAAAAATAAATGATACAAAAAATTTTTGATCTTTTTTCTTATTTACTTGAAACAATGTGTTAAGAGATGTATAATCATTAAAAAAAGTAATGTGAAATAAAATTAATAAGCAGTAATAGGGATGAATAATAAGAAGAATAAAGTGATTCTCGTTGACTAAGCTTTTATATATATATATATATATATATATATATAAGCTTACAGGCTTACGCAATAAGTACACAGAAACAAATAATAATAATAATAGAGCTTTAATAATAAACTGAGAAATATAATATTTTTATAATTTTGGTAATTGAGACTCCTTAATTACTGGAGTTAAATTACAAAAACAAAAAAAATTATGAGTATTTACTATTAAAATTTAAGTATAAAACTCCAATTATCAAGACTTTTCACCAATTAAAGAACATTCACTTGTAAACATTATTTCGGTTATCACAACAAAGAAATAAATTTCGAAATAAATTTCGAATTTTGAATAAATTTCGTTTTAATAAAACACATCTGAAGCAATTTTCTTTTAAGTCCATATCATGATGCAACTCATGTATTAAAGCAGAATTAGATAACTGGTATCGAATTACATTGTTTGCATTGCTTTATTATTGACACAATCAACTTTTTAAAAGAAATTTTTGGCATACATTGGGAAAGCATTCTGGAATGCTAGAATAAACATCGGCTAAAAAATTGGAAAATGCGAAAAAAAAACTTTTAATTAGAAGAATTTTAACTGTTGTTTAATAACATAAAAAAGGGGTGGTGTTAATCATTGTGATCATTAAATGATGTAGTTTAATACAAGAGTTACCTGTACCAACTTCAAATTTTTTTTGATAGTTGACTACAATACCTGAAAACATTTCTTACTTTTTCATTTGTAGAAAATACTACATATATTCTTGTATTCAGCAACTATATTTATCAAATAATCTAGTCGTAAATTAATTAAATACCCTCCCCCCTCTCTCCCGAAAAATCTGCTGGAGCAATATTCAACATTTGCAGATAGATGGCAGCACACAAATCTTTCACTTGATACATGGTACCAGAAGAAAGATTGATACATTGTATTACCCTTCCCCCCCCAACTCCCCTCATCTTCAGATAGTTTTTCTTCCCTCTTTTTCAATTTTAAATTATTATACTAAATTGAATGTATTGTTCTTTATTCTAAATTATTGTTTTAGAACGAGTTTTACCAAAAGCTTAAGAATCTTAAATATTTTAAAATATAGTATTACATTCATATATATATATATATTACCTTATCTGAGGTATTATTATATATGAATTATTAATTATCATATATATATATATATATATATATATATATATATATATTTGACCTTACCTTGATTTGTGTATTTGAAATGTTATATTAATATATCACTATCTATTGTACCATATTACTGGCTCATTGAGCATATCTTTCCTCCTTTTCTTAGCTTCCTTTCAGTATTTCTAACCTTGCTGCCAGATATTCTATGGAAATATCTGCAATTCTAAAATAATAAAGTTTCGAAACACTTAAAAGTGGAACAAAAATTTTATTTTTTTTAATATGTAAGCTTAAATTTCATGATGTTTAAAAAAAGGTTTCGTAACTCTCTTAGGGGAAAAAAAAGTTGGAAAATGGAAACATATACAGCAATACTTTTAATATTGAAATACAATATAGTTAGCTCGCATCCGCTTGTATGCCGTTATTATAATTTTCTTTTTGTATAAGCAATACAACCTCATATGTAATAGCATTCTTCAGTAAAAATATTTTATTTACCTCTTCGAGTATATATTTTAAAAAAAAATTAATTATAACCTGTTATTCTTAAATGCATGAAAAATATGCAGAATTGACATTAATTTAAATTTATATGCAGAAATAACTATCTAAATTATTTACAATTCATACAAAGAATTATCTAAGGAAAGCATTACTCATCCAAACAAATATATCAGAATGAATACTCTGTGAATGAGTTTCTGTCGTGTGTTGGGTTGGATACCACCAATGACCCGTCGTGTAGTGGAGCCGATGCATGTTAAATCTTCGAAGCTCTGAATCCTCCATTTGGCGAAGTGTAAAAGTTTGAAGAGAGGGTACCAGATCAGGTGTCCTCCTCGTCACTTGACTGAAGTTCAAAATTAAGAGGTCCGCCACCAACAGCCCTCGTTATGCTTTTAAGTGCGATATCAAAGAACAATCATTTATCAACTAAAGAATTTTATGCACTTAAGAACTGAAAGTTAAAAAAAACTTTTTATCTTTGGATTTTGTTTTCATCGAAAGACAACTACTAAAATACAATGCATTATAATTACTATCATATTTATTTGTCACTTACTGTATGTAGACCCCATTTTAAATAGAAAAAAAATCTTACACTTTTATTTTAAAACTATTATGAAAATATAGCTTTAAAAAATAATGGAAGTATTACAGAAAATAAATAGTAAGAATTTATAAGAAATGGAAAAATAGAATTTCATTTAATCGGATATTGAACTGAAGAAATATCTCTTTGTAATCATTAATAAATTCTAGAATCTAATATTTTCTTTTTTTAAACATGCATTTCTCAAAGCATATACTCCACAATTTTTTTAATTTGCTTACTTGAAAAGATACACTAGCATTTTTGGAAATGCATCAGTGTCTTTTTTTCCCCTGCTGGTTATAACGTTTATTTATAATTGATAAAATTCAGTTTAATCCTGCAAGTCACGATTAAGGAGACATTTTGTCTATTCGAATGTGTATGTATGTAAGAATACATGTATATGTAAACACATATGTTACATAAATCGGTAAAATTATTTTAAGTACCTCGCAGAATGCACTAAGAAATTTAATCTTAAGTACGAGTCACATTTCTTTATACATTTTTACAGGTACGTGGCCTTATTTTTTAAGAAATCTCACGTAATCTGGTCTATATATTGTTAGAATTTCATATACTTGTTTCTTTCCTCTCTCTTTGAGGTCAATTTTTTTTTCTGGATCATAAAATATGCATGAATATATTGATTACAGATACATTGGAATACATGAACATAGTCACGCATAACATAGTATTAAATAATTTTCTTAGTCAAGAAATTATCATTTTGAAGTACATTATTTTTCGGATATTGATATGAATACGCATCATCTGAAATGCAAGTGAAATATAATATATTAAATTTATTTAGTAAGTAACATTTGAGATAAATGGGCCTCATCGTTTTCTTAAATGTTTTTATTATAAGTATCGTGATTTAAATCTTATTGCTGTGTTTAATAGAAGCAATAAGTTTCAATTTTTATACACATTTAATGATTTTCAAAATTAATGAAAATGCTTGTTTTTATTCGATATTTTCATAGTGTGGTTCTTTTATGTCTCCTCTAATTTAAAATTATTTCTTATTTAAAATAAAGCACTTCTAATGCTTAAATTTATGACTCTGCAACTGAGAAAATTTATTTTGCATTCTTTTGAATTTGGATTAGTAAAATAAGACTTGAATACTTCCTGCAGCGGCTAAGTAAAATCGAAATAGCATGTTGATTTCCCTGTCTTGCGTGTTACAGAATCGGGAATAATAAAATTCGGAGAAAACCGGGAAAAGAGAGAGAGAAAAGAAGGAAAACAAATCCCTGGAGAAAAAGGAAACGCGGTTCGAGAGAGAAAAAGTTCGTCTCATTTTCGAAGTTTTCCCAGTTAAAGCAACCAGCTGTTCTGCCGGAACCGGAAGCTATCTAGTCTCTAGGATGGTGGCAAAAAGGGTCTGATCCCTTAACTTCCACTCCTGAGAAGACGGAGGGGGGAAGAGTATGGAAGTGCGCAAAATTTTTATTTAAAAAGAAGTTGTGATCCTAGCACCTGGTTTTTTCTGGGAGAACAGCTGTTTTTGTTCTATTTTCTTGGACCTGCTCGAGATCCCAGATGCGGATCGTCTGCAAGACAGAAGGTTGTTCTTTGATGGTGGAACATTAGATTCGGTTCTTTTTCCATTCTTTTCCAACCGTCTGCTGACTGTAGAATTTTTTACCTTTTTTTCTTTTGTTTGGTTCGTTTTGAGTTTTAATTTTTTGAGAGTTTCACCTGAGAAACTTATACACCTTGTTGAAATGTAGAATCGGTGAAATTTGAGAGTTTTCTCCCTTTTTTAAAAAATTCTTTCCCCTTTCTGCTCGAAAAAGGTGAAATTAGAAAAACCAAAAGAATTGCGTTTCCTTCTCTTTTTTTTTGTATAAAGTGAAGGTGTAAATTGATCAAAGTGGGGTCATGTGATATTTCTTAAAATAGTATTTTTTGTAACTATTATTAAGTAATGTCTCGTTTTGTTTCTGCATTCCTCAGAAATTTTGTTTATTTATTTATTTTGATAGTATGAACTTTAATTATTTTATATTCATGTATAGTTTCCATACAATCGTTTTATCTATTAAATTTCCTAGTTTGCACATATATAAATTTTAGGAAAAATTTTGCAATATTTTTTTCAAGATGTGCAAAAAAAGTGGTATTTTATATTTTAAATGCTTATAAATATAAAATTTGTTACATTTAAATTTATTTAAAATTCCATAAAATTAAACTGAAGAAAGGAAGAAAGGTTACACAGTTATACATTTCATGCAAGCATATTATAAATAATTTTAATTCCATGCTCTCTCTTGAGGCTTTGATATTGCAATTTCACCATTAATTAGTGTCGTGTCTTTATTTTATGACTTTATACCACTCATTATAAAAACGGTAATATATAATTATTTATTATCCTAGTTTGTGTTGTAATGTATGGACACTGTAATGTATGTCTAATATCATAAAATACAAAATATAAAGTAATGTAAGTATATAAAACTGTGTAACATAATGTAATAAGTCATAAGATGTGAAGTCATATCTTTGGAATTATTTTTTACTTTTGCAAAATAAGAACAACAACAATGTAACGAAGCTAAAAATAGCTCTTAAATAAAATATCCTCCTTTTTATCCTAAATAGAAGCATTCCACAATCTCACGATTGCCTTCTGAAATGAAGATGTTCCGAGCTGCCTTATTTATGAAACTTTCCTCGTTCCATTAAATAGCGCCAGGGGCAAGGTTAAGGGAATGCTGGTCATGAACCGACTTACTTCCTTGGTGAAACTGACCAGCAGTGCAACACATTCGAATAAGCAATTTCAAGGTTGAAATATATTTTCGTGTATCATTTTTCTGCAATAAAGAAATTATACCCACATATGTAAATTAAAATAATATTGGAAAGGAATCTTAACATTCAACTGAAATGTAAGAGTTCTCAGAAAAATAATAAATTATGTGTTTTCATGCTAATTTTTCCCAAGAATTCTGAAACCAGCTTTGATATTTGCTTGTTAAAGTGACTTTAATGAAGAATTTTCAGTATGAGAATCAGGAAACGTATTTTTTTTCATCAAAGAGGTGTCATATTATTTAGGTTTGCCCGCATTTTTTTTTTTTTAATTCTATTTGTTCGACTTATTATAATTTTCAAATACAACAAGATTATTTAATGATATTTTTTTTCTTAAATTTATGACAGATGAGTCACTTTAAAGTTTCATTGAATATGAGTTTTATTTTATTTTTTTTATTTTTTTTTATTTAAGTCAGTCAAAAATGGGAGGAAAAGAAGACTTTAAAAGAATAAAAAGATAAAATTTCAGTTTTCTAGGTCAGATTAATTTTGAGTCCTTCATGATTTTATTTTCCCATTATATATTTTAATTTTTCCCATTATATGGAAATTTATTTCAGATAATTATAATCCCATACCACTCCTTGTACCAGATCCAAATCATTTTCACATCATTAGAAAACCACCTTTAGGTGCCCCTTAAATCTTGAATGAATCGCCGACCCCATTTGTATCGTGTGCATCCATTTCCTATTACACAACCTTACTCCATCATAATTTCACTACTCACCACCAGAGGGCGCAAACCGATACTACGCATCGTGTTTCATTCACATACTACGATCGAGATCATGACGTCACGATCAACATAAGAGGGGGGGAAATGGCCGAAAAGTTGATGGAACCAACCAAGAAAGAAGATACACACACTCACATCCCAGCAAGGTGAGCTGCAAAAGCCAACTGGTGAGATGTGCTTGCACCATCTGCCATAAGGCAACCAGCTGTCGCGAGTGGTACACGATTTCCGGTCCGTACCAGGCTTGCTTTGCTTGCATAGCCTCTAATACCCTTTCCGTGGTAGCTTTTCGCTCACTGGGACGAGTTTTCTTGGGGACTCTTGGTGTTGTGGGCAGATGGTATATGGGCCAGGTGATGGGAGGTTTGTGTGTATGTGCCTCGATTTTTGGAGGGATCTGCCTGCTTACAGTGTGTGGAAATGCAGGGGTATTGAATTTCTCACCTGATTTTTGGAAGTCGGTGGAATTTTTCAGGTTTTAAGGAAAGAGGGATAAAAAATGGGTGAAAAATATCAGATAGTGCTGATTGAAGGTGGAAGGGTGTTTGCTTAAAATAAAAAGATAAGGTGTCTTTTTCTTCTTTTTTTTTCAAAAAAGATGTTTGGAATTAACACTAGAAAAATCTCCTTTCAAATAGTCTGTATCCCTTCCCCCCCCTCGCCTAAAAATTGTCATCTGATAATGCATGACGGTTAGAGACAAAGGATTTTGGGTGATATTTTTTATTTTTGTACGAAATAAGACTTATAGTAGTTCGATCCACATTGTTGATGAAATCAAAAAAAAAAAAAAAACTTGAAGGAAAGAAAAATATATTTATCGAAACACACATACAAGGTATACATTCAAAAATGGGTACAAACATAAGTGTGAAACTCCAATAAATGACTACAATGATCTAATCAATTCTTATCCACAATTATCTATCTTATGTAAAATGGAGGTGATTATTCACAAGGGCAAGAATATTTTACTGTTCCCATCTATCATCCTATTTACTAAACCCTATGCAGAAATGACAGGTTATCTCATGAAAATGGAAAAATTTTGAACAGTGAAAAACATTACAGAAAGGATACTAAAATATTTAAAATTTCGCATTTTGCTTGAAGCAAAAGAAGATTTTAGCTAATGTATAGATAAAAAAAAATATTGCTGTTATTAATAATCTACAGATCCCACCCACACTCTTCCTATATATATATATATATATATATATATATACAAATAAATCATTTATGTATCTTATTAATTTCTAACGTTTGTTGTTCTAATAGTCTACTTCATTCGAAATTAAGATGAATATCTGCTTTAAAAATTTTAACAGAGAGGGAAAAAAAGCACCTCAAGCCCTTTTTTTTCCTTATCAATTACATTCGATTAGAGTTATTAGGATAAAAAGAACGATAATGAAATATAAGAATTTAATGGTGTATTTCTTATTTCAAAGATTAAATTATAACTTCAAACATAACAGATTACACAGGTTAAGAAATTGTTTTATATATATATATATATACATATATAACAATTTTTGCAAGTTTTAAAAAAATATTATACATTTTAAGCTCCTCATCAATTGGGCGTTTTACCAAACTAGATATATATTTGTGTTGAATCTTGTCTACCTGGAATTAAAGATGATTTTTTTTCTATTAGGCTGGCTTTGTATGATTTTTTTTAAAATTAACTTTGGACATAAAATTATACAATGCTCTGTTATTGAGGAACCCATACATGTAAATGAGGTTAAATTGTGGGACCAAAGTTTGAGTGGCTACTTCATTATTTTTTAATACTTATAAAGTGCATCCATTTCCCATCTCAATGTTTTCTCCTTTCCAAAAAAAAAATGTTTTCTTTCTTTTTTCCATAACAGTCTTTTCCTAGTTCTTTACATTACAAGTATGGAAGAAATTTTAAGAGATGATAAATCATTTAAAAAAAAAAAACAACGATAATTTACAATGAATATTCTGTTGTATATATGTGATTCCGGTGTTTCAGACTGAAATATTTAAAGTATCCCTTTATAAGCAAGGGGGCAACGACTCATTGTTAAAATACTATTCATTTTCAGTAGCAATATCAGTCTCGAGACAAATTTATATTTGTTTGAATTTATATTTAAAAAAAAAATTATACGTAATAGATAAGAGGATGTAATTGTTTATATAAACGCAATAATAATACACACTGTATTACGTTCTTATTATTTCTGAGTAATCCTTTTCCTAGTTATTAAGTTTCGAGTATAATTTCTCTTCAAACCTTCAAGTCTTATCTGTACTACAAAAAAGGAAATCTTTGTAAGGCCCGAACCTTATCTGAATTATACGATAGTCCTCATTACCTGTGATAGATAACGTCTTCTTTTCTCTCTCGAAGAACGAACATCTAAAAAGAATAACCAATGCAATCATCGAATAAGCATTCGAGGCTCTTGGATTCAGAGAAAAAGACTTAGAACTTTGCACTCAAGCCTTCGTATCACCTTCCGCGGGACGGATAGACCTGAGACATCCAGCAGCTGTGGGTTCTGGTGCAGCCAGGTGAGAACACCCATCGCTGGATGGAAGAGCTAGAAACTATTATGGGAATCAGCACCTGATATTCGAAAAGAGTGCGCCTTCTTTTTCTAGTATTTCACATCTGCTTTCCAAATATTTAGGCAAATATTCCACTTTTGCATTGGAATGAACAGAGGAAGCAGTACTGACTTAAATTTGTAGTTGAATGGTTGAATTGGACTATGAAAAGCAATGATACAAATTCAAATTTCTTAAATTTAATTCTCTCTCTTGCCACTATAGATAAACATTAAAGATAGTGTAAAAACTTGCATATTATAATTTCTGTTTAAAAAATATTGTACTTTTTTTTTAAACAAAAATTAAGAATCGTTGTATAAAACGTTTTTTTAAACTACTAAGTTAATCAAAGAATAAAACAATTCAAAGATTCAATATACAATTTTTCTATGCGTTTCATGATATTTTAAACTACTGAAATTAAATGTAATTGAAGTGCACAATTCCTGCACTATTTTTATGTGTCGCACGAAGTTATAACCCAATACCCTCAATTCATTGATAAAACATGTTGTTTATCCGTATATTCGAAGAATAATTGAATGCGGACCGATTCGTAACTCTTCATTAATAATAAACACAAATTATAAAAATTTGGGGAACGGAAAGGACTTTGAAATTTTAAGGAAAAAGAGTAACTTACATTTCTGTTTAGTAGAGAAATGGATTCTAATATACTGTGTAAATGCTTAGAAAAATAGAATTAAAACTACTTGGTGCAAATATTTGGGGGGGAAAATTTAGTTAAAAAAATTCACCGCAATTAAGCCTTTTTATAAAAATTGAGTGTAGAAAATTTCGTGGAAAATCCGATCACTTATGATTTCTAAAAATAGATGATTCAGGCAAAAAATTTGAACCAATCTCTTAATTTGATATGTATGGAACTATAACATAAACTAAATTTAGTATATTGCATTTGTACCTTAAATGTATGTATATATATATATATAATTTGAAAACAAGATAATTTAAAATACAGATTATAAACTATAAAACATTTTAAAATTTATTTAGAACGAACAAATAAAAATGAACCTGAAATACTACACAGCTAAAAGAAACACTGAATATTTAAAAACATAAGCGAAAAGTAAATTTTACAAATGTTATCAAAAGTAAAAAATTCTATTGAAATTTAGTAAAAGTTTCCTTCAATACATCAAACAAAATATTAA
Source organism: Nephila pilipes (assembly GCA_019974015.1). NCBI lineage: Eukaryota > Metazoa > Arthropoda > Arachnida > Araneae > Nephilidae > Nephila > Nephila pilipes. Next base: position 142,524 of record BMAW01103519.1, read on the forward strand.
TTATATACAGCCGAAAACATTCATAAAAATTACAAACATGTTTTGAAAATCAAACAATAAGAACTTATTAGCAAAGTAAGGGAAACGAAACAACCAAATACGAAAATGGAGATAATGTAATTATTCTGATCCATTCTTTGGAATATATATATATATGTGTGTGTGTAGTTTATATATATAAAAGAAATATTTCTATGTATTTACAGAGAATCTAATTAATAATCAGGAAATGATTGAGCATTTTTATTTACATCAAAATCTGCATTTATGAAAAGAAAAAAAAATTTCAATGGAGAGAAGGGAAAAAAGAAATTTATAACAAAGAAAAAAGTACTTTAAATTTAAAATTCAGCAAAAGTAGAATAATAACATTGGAAAGAAACTTTTAAATATTTTTGCAAAAATCTTAAATTAATTGGTTTATATAAAAGAAAGATGTCTACTTATGTTTGTATGAATGAGTTTTTTAAGGTATTTTATTTTTATTTATATACATACAGTTTAGAAAAGTCCGAAAATACACTGCACGTAAAATAATTCAGTCTATCTTTGCAAAAAAAATTATTGGTTATTTTTGACTGTTAAAGAAAAACATTCATATATGGATCCCGTATATAGGTCCAGTTATAGCACAGCAATGAATTATTCTTTGTGGGTAAATATTAGTTAACCATTGAAAATATTTTAAAAGATGTGCGAATATAAGCTATCATTATCTAATAACTACAGTTTACCACATATTTTAGCATCAATAAGCATTTATACAGAATAGATCCTACAGCGATGATTGACACTTAGTAAGATAAATCTGTTTGTCATTAGTACTCACTGAAATAGGAACTTTCAATTGGTGGAAACCCAATTGTAACAGGAGTTGTCAAAAATTGTGACAAATGTCCACTGATCGTCTCTCGGCCTAATTAACTGTTTTCTTCTCCGAAAAAAAGGGCTTTTTGAGCGCATAATTAAATATTACACTGCTGCTTATCACCCCAGAGAACTACCGTGTGTATGAAGACTCATTAAAGCTTGGAGATAAGAGAGTCTTTTTTTTTAATTATGCCCCAGCGCGACAAGGAGATATTCTTTCACTCACTTTTTTTTCATAATTTTGAAAGGGAACGCGCTCAGCACGTTCCAGAATTGCATCCCCCCCTTGTTGCACATTTTTTTCCTATGGATGAGCGACTTAAATTTAGAGCATAGCTTAGTTGGGTGTTTAGATAATCATTTATATGTGAAACAGCAGAAGTTAGATTCAAATTTCCATCTTATGTATTCTTCAAAGCTGCTCTTTCATCACACATTCGATAAACAAATGCTAAATGTATATAGTATTGGTCATATTTTTTTTCTTCTTTTCTCTTTGGATAATATGTGCGAGAAAAAAAAAGAATTGGTCTTACTTTAGGCACGCGCTGTTTCATGTTGCTTTTAAATGAATAGATGATACATGTGTCACATGCGCTTTATTCTCTTCGAAATGTTTCACTTCACAAAGAGAAATCAAATATTAAGAAACAAAATCCAAGTATCCTGGAAGAGTCATAAAATATGTAAAAACAAAATACTTTCTGAATAAATGATTTTGTTTCTAAAGTGTAAGAGAGCTGCAAATCAAAAGTAAAAAGCTTCTAATAATGTAACATCCCTAATTTGCTTTTCTAATAATCAAGTTAGAAATATAACGATACTTCAGAAATTTAAATTGAATTTGTGCAGGCACACGTTTCTTTTTCACTTCTTTTTTTTTTTTAACTTTAGGTTAAATGTAACAGCAGAAAGATAGACAACGAGTTAGAAAAAAGGTTTAGATTTTAGTTAAATTTTAGCTGTGCTTTTCTTATTTTTCTCAATATTTATTAGGTTGTTTTCTGTTTTCCTTCAAGCAAAGGCTTTTTTTTTTTTGTTATTCCCCTCAAGCTGTACATAGGTTCTGTGAATGAAAAAAAAAACTATTGAATTCTTAGTCTGTTTAGTTTTCGTTCCCTAAACATTTTTCCGGGGATCGAAAGTTGTTTTTTTCCTCCCTAGGTTTTGTGTTTTTTTCCCACAAGGAAAGGCTTACTTTTGTTATTCCTCCTAGTATTGTAAATAGATGTGGTGCGTAAAAAAACTATTGAATTCTTTTTGTCGACTTTTGGAAGTTAATCAAAAGGCCCTGCCGAATTCTACAAGTTAAGCTCATGACTATTGTTACTGACTGAAACTGATTGCCTCTTGCATTTATCACTTTCAACTCAATGCCTCCCAGATGTGTCTGTGCTGTTCATCACTCCCTTGAGCTGTCTTAACACCCCAGGGGCGAATCCGCCCCTCTGTGGGAATCTGTGTTCAAAACAGTTGATAATCAAAGGAGAGTGAGAAAGTTTTTCAGGAATCTCTCTGTACACTTTAGAAAGAAAATAAAGCATAGTAATACCTCCTAATGAGACATCAAAACAGACATTTGGTCCCTTACATAGAGATGTCCCTTATATAACAGCTGTTTTATTTGTGAAAACCATTTAGATTTAGTATTATCCTTTTTAATAAATGCTAATTATAAATTACAGTGTACTACCATTTATATCTGTCAACAAAAATACTACAACACTAGTTAAATTCCTTAATCAAGATAAAAAAAAAAACTCCATCTTCGATAAGAATACAGAAAAGAATTTCTTTATGCCTATATGTTTTGAAGAAAGGCCAATATGTTTATGTTATGCTAGACTCGAAATGCCGATAATTTGTGTTCCGCTTTATGCCGATATGTTTTGTCAAGTCTGGATACAGGTTTAGATCTTAGTTAAATTTTATATTAAATTTAAATGTAGAACTTTTAATAAAGTTTAATATATAATGCATGTTATGTATTAATTTTTTCTTTTGTAGTAAATTCTCTCTCTCTTATTTCATATTATGTAAGATATTCATTCAATTTCTTATGTATTGAATACATTCATATATCACGTATTTTTTATTTTATTCGATATGAAAGTTTCATGCATATTAATGAGCTACATTTTTATTTTATTAATTTTTAAATACAATCGGATCTTTCTTTCGCATAATAGTAAATGCTTAAATATGATTATAATTAAATATTTATTATATTCATCGTTGGTTTCAAACTTTTTTTTCCACTCGCCGTATCCATTGGTTGATATAATTATCTCCGAAGTAAGATTTCCCAAAAAAGCAAACTACATATTGAATGTGCTTTTAGTGAGTGTGTTAGAAAATTCACATGTGACTCCCTTTATATATATATATACATACAGGTTGGGTTTTTGAGGAAGGGGGAGAGGGAAGCTCAATCTTGACTTATTACTTTACTTTAACTGCGGATGTTTTTCTAATAATTTTTTTCTTAATTTTTTTATCTTCCTTAACTATTACTTATTTATCTTAAGAAGTCAAAATGAAGTAAAAAAAAAATACTAAATGTATAAAATTTATTACATTTACTTATAATTTAATCATTAAAACTGATAACTCCTAGTCGTCATATTGATACCATAAATGTGTAAGTAATTCAAGATTTAAAAATCTAAGGGGAAAGTAGAAATCAGAAGATTCATAATCTTTGGAAATAAAAAAAAAATATCACTAGTAGAGGAGGGGGGATTTTAAAGACATATTTGAATACTTAAATACAGAGAGATTGGTCTGAGGTATTTAATGTAATACATTTTCGTCCTTTAGGAACTTACCTTTTTTAGGTAAATATGGACTTCTCGAACCCCTGGGACCCTAGTGATATTTTGCTTCCCCGAGGGGCTTACTGTGTTTGGCACCCCCAGGATTCCCATTCTTCTCTTTTTTCGACCCTTTTTCTTATCACTCATTTGTTTATCTTTTGCCTATCTTTAAAAAGTCTAGATCACAGTTTCACCTTGTATGGCGCAGCATCTGGCTCTTGCGGCATTAAACTTCCCCATCATATCACATATAACATATTCCGAAATTTTCAGAAAATAAAGTAAATTTCTAATGATTATGATTCATTATTTTATTGGAAAAACTAAAAATCGTTCGTATTAAACGAACGATTACACGTTTCGTAATGTTTCCATTTTGAATCCAGGATGAAAGGTACCTCTTGCGTTAATGCAAATTCCGTGGCATTTTATGTTCATTTTCGTGTTTGTAAACAATTAATAAAATTATATGAACAACTCATAATTAATAGATGAAGAATTAGAGAGAAGAGGTATGAACATGAACATTCCCGAGAGAGAGATATAAATAAACAAAATTTTCAGCAATTTATTTTGTAATTTGAACAAAATAGTTTTATAAGCATCTGTTTGCTTTAAATGACCCTTGAAAAGACTCACAAAATGCAATAAATTACATCTGAAAACATGGAACATATCTAGAACGCAATGTTGTTTGATAGTAAAAATATTGCGTGCAAGAAAATTTGTTCACGTCATTTTCCTCCTTTCCAAACAATCACTGCTGAGTTAAAGCTTACGTCTTAGTGTCCAAGGTAATTCATATCGAAAGAGTGCAAGATAGTAAACTAAGGGGAACAAATTGTTACTGGATATATCCTATGTCGGAGGAGGGTTTTGGATGTCTAAACATCTGTCTTTGACCACTGTCGAAGGAAAAGCTTTATAAATTTTTGTCCAAGTGGGTGTGCTCAAGAGATAATAAATATCCAGGGGGTCCTCGGCAGTAAATAAGTTGCAATTGGGTACATATGACGTGGGAGGAGCTGCGGCTAAATATCTGGTTTGACCATTTTAGAAGTTGCGAGTAACTGAAGGCAACTTCTCCTCTATAGGGAAAAACTTATAAATCATTCTATTCAATAGATCATAATTGCCTTCAGACGACGGAGGCGTGTCGTTTTTTGCACCAGGGCCATGACTATTCTCGTTTTACGTATCGCTTATTTCATTTGAGATATTTAGAAAGGGTTGTCCCCTTTTGGAAAAGTATTACGAGGGAATTCGTCTCATCTTTATATTCTCAAGTGACTGATTTTGTTGGAAGCTGTTCACCTACGAATGGTCATGGTCGCGAGCTCGAAGCAATTTAATGTTTCAACTTCTGGCTCCTCTAAGTGTTTGTCGAGTAGTGGGACAGATACAAGTTAAATCTGTCAGAGCTCAAAGTCTTCAAGTTAGCTTGGCGTGAAAACTATGAAAGAGGGTTACCAGCTTAGATGTCGTTCTCGTTTCATGACTTTGATTTAAAATTACGTGGCTCATAATAATCCTGGTATGGCTGCTAAGTACGATAACTCTAAATAATCGATTCACTGGTAATTGAATAAAGACATTATCGCTGAGTTTGCCTTGGGATACTGATCCCTTTTCGTTTTTGAATTGCTCGCTTATCGCAAGAGGTAATTGAGTAGATTTTGAGAACCATTTATTTATACCTTCCCATGCATAATTAATTCGTAATTTTATTTTATGATGCAATGATGTAATGCATTAAGATTATGAATATATTCATGTAACAATTTGTTATAAAAAACTTAAAAATAGTGTATTATAAAGCTTTACTAAATACAGCACTATATGTTATATTTACGTGTTATATATGTTATATGAATAAGAGAAGGTAAAAAAAAGTGTACAAATGGGGAAAACCAAGTTCGTAATATTATATACACAACAATTGTATAACTCATAAAAACACAGACAATAACATTCAATACACAGACAATTTTTCAATCAATATAAATAAGGAAAGAGTTCATTGAAAGGGGGAAGGGGGAGCGTGCATTTAAGAAAGAGCCTGGGGCCTTGAACCTCATCAACAAATGGTTTTGTGAAACGAAAAAAAAAGTATGCTCTTCAGTGACATAAATAAAAATCTACCTCTATTAACAATCTTGTATTGCGTGGTTTTTATTTATTTAATTATTTGCAAATGCATTTAAATTGTTAGAATAAATTTTTAACTGAATTTAAATTTTAAAAAAAATTCGCATCGTGCGTTCTTTCAAGATAGATTTTTTTGAAAAGTATAATTAGTACCGCTTATGACAGGAAAATTTTGTCCTTGTATCTATGCTTCCTATTATTCAAATGAAGAAAACATTAAGGAAATGAACCACGATGGCATTGATACCATCCGCAAGGTTGTCGAACGTTTAGCTATTCCTTTTTCTCAAAACAGCTGCTGCGCAAGACCTCAATAAATGCATCTTCTTAAACACCAGACTCTCGAAAATGAAGTGCCGCCGTATGTTCGGTGTTTGCTTGTCGTCCAGAGATTGTTGAAGTTTTACTTGACGTTATCGTTTTTTTTTTTAATGGGTATAACTTGGAACGCGCTATCAGCTGATGGCGGTTTGTGTAATCGAGATAACTGCCACGCGACCATGTGGTGAGAAACTCCAGAAGTCTGTAGCTCAACTCTATGCATGTAAAGTGTATTCTTTAAGTAAATTCGAAGAAGACACGTCTGCCAAATATATTTCGTTGAAAGTCATCCGAGGGATTGATTGAATCGTTTTCTAGAACACACACGCGTTGTGACGAATAAATTTTTAGATTTTACAGAAAAGATTGCTCTTGTTATTCTTTTGATTCGGCTTCCAGATGTGTGAGGCGATTTTTTTTTTAAAAAAATCGTCTGCATGAAGTTCAAAAATTTTTGATGTTTTTCTAAATCTTGATTTTTTGCTACATCTCTCTCTATCTCTCTTTCATTGTAATTTTAAAAATTATAATTTTTTTGAGATTATCGTGCATAGATAAACTAAATACTATTTAAGAGCGATACAATTATTATTTAACCGAGTGTTATTTTATAAATACATTTTATTGAATAATTTGTGAAGATACTTTTAAGTACTATTTTTAATTGATATTTAACCATGATATCAAGTTATTGGAATTCTACGTATTTAACGAATTGAGATTTATTTGGAAAAAAAAAAATAATACGTTACGCGAGATACAAGGAGGAGGCGAGATTAGAGGTTCACGTTACGCGTTTTAAGAACCGATACAAGTTTACATAAGAGTATTAAATTTCGTATAGTACTTAAATATGTTTTTAATTTACAGTTTAACTACATCAAATTTCTCTTGTCAGAACTAAAGCTCATTTCAAATAAATATGATTGAATCCTTAACATTCTTTATATTTGCATATATTTCAACTGAAAAAATTTTCAAACAATGAAATATGTGCGCTATATGCTAACCGTTATTTATATGAGATGAAATAATATGTGTAAAAAAGATGTTTAATATTTTTTTTTTATTAATCCACAGAAGCGAACAATTACTTAGAAATATCCAGTAAAAATATTAAACTTTTTCTGTCTGTTCTATCTATTTTAAATTAAAATATAATTCATGTTTATAATTTTCTTTAACTATTGAGCACATACACACATTAAAGGAGCCAGGAATGGCCTGAGTATGTGTATATTTGCATAAGATGTTTCTGTAACAATAGAATTTTCTAAATTCTAGAACTGAGGCACGTGTACCCTATGAGATACTTAGGCGTTTAAAGGGTATTTGAAACTTTCACAGAGAATAAGAAAAGGCAGCAGAATCTCTAGAAAACTTTGATCTTTTCCTATATTGAATTATTTGAGAAATCCACAACGTAGAAATATATATATATATTTCTACTTTCTATGATATATATATATATATATATATTTCTACTTTCTATGATATATATATATATATATATATATATATATATATATATATATATATATATATATATATATATATCATAGAAAGTAGAAATATTACATTTCTTAAGAATTTTTTTAAAAATCAGATTGCTTTTTAACTTGATTCCTGTAGCTTTATTATCGATCTTTTTTATTGTTTCATAAGCTATTTACATATGACAGATAAAATTTAAATGCATTGAAATTTGCATTGATACATTCGAAATTGGGCATATCGTATGATTTTTTTTACAGAACTAATGTCAGTGTACAACATGGTTCTTAAAATAAATGCTTCATAAGAAGTTGCACATTTTCATTTCTTAATATTAATTTTTCTAATTTAAACATATATATATATATAAACAAAATTAATACTTTTATAGGCAAAAGAGTAAAAAAAAAATGAGAATTAAAAATGAAATAATTTTTTTTCGCCCTGTAAGAAATTAAATAAAAATTTTCTGAAAATGACAGTTTATCATCATCATAAATTTTAAGAAAATAAGGTATTTTTCGATCCAGCTGAAAATTTGTGACTAGACACAGTAATGCTGAGCAAGATCATAAGTAGATAGTTGGACCACACTTCAGTTTCCAGTCAAAAAAATTTAGCTCGGTTGGAAAAACCATAATTTTTTTTATATTTATGTTAATGGTAAACTGTTATTTAACTGTTTACAGGTTGAAGAAAAAATTATATTTTTACTTTCGGGTCTTCCTTTAATACTCTTTTGCCTCACAGAAGTGTTAGTTTTTTCTTAAGAATATGAGGGCCGCGGTAGCCTAGTGGTCAAGGTCGTGGACTAGCGGCCGGCAGTTTTCGTTCAGTTGCAGATTCGATCCTTGGTTGCAAAAGACCCGCCGTGTAGCCGGGGCTGATGCACGTTAAATCTGTTCGGGGCCCAAAGTCCTCCCGTTGGCATGGATGTTAGGAGAGGGGGGTGCCAGCTCAGGTGTCGTCCTCGTCACTTACCGTGGTTCAAAATTACGAGGTCCGTCGCCAATAGTCCTAGTGTTGCTTCTAGTGCAACGTTAATAAAAAAAACTAAACTTCTTAAGAATATACATAAACTATTTTCTATTTTTTTTTAGTTTTCATTTGCATAAAACTTTTAGCAAATTTTTTCTCTTCGTTTTCTAACAAAATTATTTGTAAGTTTGTTATGGAATATTTCATTGTCATCCAAACTGAGATTGTGTGCAAAATTTTGAAGTTCTAACTTGTGGGGAAGTGGGTGAAAAATTGATGAAAGTAGATTTGAGCCAAACTGATGTAATATGAAGTGTACAATGTAATATGAAGTGTTGTAATATGAAG
>BMAW01103519.1:151508-172713 GCA_019974015.1 Nephila pilipes
ACGTAAAATTTTTGAAAGATTTTAAAATTTGTATCTGCTTGATTATTTTTCCATATTTTTTTTTTATTTTTATCGATTTTATAGATTGATATTTATAGATAAGGTTTTATTACGATAGCTGGAAATAATTATAATGATCAAATTTCAAAGTGAAACAAATATTATAAATAACTACAAATTAGTAATTTTTATGTAAAAATTAAATTTACTAAGAAATAAAATGAATAAGCACTATGAGATGATTTTCTAGGTACGTTATACTTTAGTTTTTGCCCAAGGGGTACGCCGAAAAAAGTTTGGAGACCTTTGATTTAATTCAAAAATGAATAAATTAAAAACACAAGATTCGTACAGCAATTTAATTGTGCTCAAAAAAGTATACTGTATCGAGTCTTCGCAGTATAAATTATAACAATTTAAAGGCGGAGCGTGAACTGAAACAATATATTCACAATTCTCCCTCCCTGAATTCTTGTCACCAAAAGATGGACCCGAAATTTGATTATAATAATAATATCGCAAATAGAGAAATTCAACAATATTTCTTAAATTATTTCGTCTGCTCTTTACCTTTTTTGAAAAATAAGTAAAAGATTTGTCTCAGATATTCCTAAACAAAGTCAATATCTAAATATAAATTCTGGAATTGACTAACAGAAAAATTAAGATTAAAATAGTTATTAGGTTGGCAATGAAAAATGATGAACACAACGCTATTTGTCATTTATTCAGAGAAACTTCGCCAAGGGCTACTTAACATTTGTAGTCGTTATTACAAGATATATAAGAAAAAACATTATTAATGTTCATTATCACACTTTATCTGTTTGCTCTTTTTTTTAATAGACGCCACCCGACTTAGTTGTAACTAATAGATTTATATTTCCCCGAAAAGTTAATTTATTCAAAACACATGGCAAATACGATCCAGATCACTGTAATAGAAATCATTCTGATGTCCACTGTTTTGAAAACAAGATTCTTTATCATCAAGTGAACAGAACCTTTTATTTTCTGCAGGTGGTTCGTGTCTTCCACCAGAAGTCTCTAATGCATGCATGCGTCCTTAGCCGAAATAGTTTCCGCATTTCAGTCGTATTTTATTCCTTTTCGGCATTTGTTGACTAAAGAGTAAACTGACACTTTTCACAGGTGTAATCAGTCAAAGAAGTGGACTTCCGTTCCAATTGAGGCTGTGAATAGGCGACATTAATATAATGACCGCGAAAAATGAAAAAAAAAAAAAAAAAAAAAAGGAAAGAAAGACGTTCTTATAATATTGTAGAATATATTTCGCTCTCTGCTCAAAAGCCATTTAGTTAATATGTTGCAATTTCTCGTTGTCATATCTTACGTAAACATATGATTTATCTAAAAACATGATGTTAAGTCAATATTGAAACAGATAAGATCTTGTATTAGAAGTAAGAGAGAAAAATAAAAGAAAATATGACTGAAGATTATTTATGGATAATGTATGTTACATACATTTATTGGAGATCAATATTTTCATAATATATATGAAATAAGAACAACAAATGCAAAAGCTACTGTATAATGAAAGCAAAATGGAATTAACGTTAAGATATTTTTTGTTTATATGTCTTGTCTAACACTTACGTATCATATTTTCTCTCTCCCTCCCCCAAATATCTCCCCCTTTAGAAAAAAATTATTTTAATTGAAATACTGAGTGATTTTGAAATATAAGAGAAAAGGATAAACTTAACTAAAAATAATACCTACATTTGAAAATACTTATTAAATATACAGTTTTGAAAGCATTTGTGAGAATAATCTGTAACTAAACTTTTATTTTTTAATCAAGAGCATGTTAACATTTTATAAAATACTTTGTCGTGAGTTAAGAAATATTTTAAATCTATTTTTGTTTTAAATTTAAAACTTTGTAAAATTCCGAACTACTATATAAATGTTCATATTTGAATTCTACTTTGAAATATCTTATAATAATTCTGTTTACATATAAGCGATCTCAGGGGGAAACCTGGTTTTGGACTTTGTGAATTAGAAATCCATTTACATTCAACACAAACTAAATAATATTACTCTGAACTGCTTATTTCATTATGATAACAGAACGAACCAAAACCGTGGATACTCAAACTTTTCAGTACAATGAAAAAGTCGTAGATTTCTTTAAAAATGTTGAAGAACTCCTAATTACTTTAAAATTCAATATTTCGAAAACCTTACAAAATCTGAAAAGAGCTTATAAGAGAATATTTTTTATAAATTCTACTCATAACATTATTTATGCGGAAAGTATGTTCTTGCTTTTCGTGTATGAATTCATTTACAACGTTCCAATAATCATAGTATCAAACAGAATTTTTTAAACTTTTTTTTTAAATTAACACAATTATCATTAAACTAAAAGAAATATGCAAAGAACACAATGTATGATGTAGAAAGCTCGAATGAATTTTAATCTTTATGACACTAACCATTCACATGCGAATTCTTCTTCACAAATGAGAGATATACCTAGTTATACATAGATATGACTTTTTGAGAATAATTTTAAAAACACAATGAAATTTGGACTCACTCGAAGTATTTTTATAACTCTTCTGCAATTCATTCTCTTTCAATCAATCCTGTCATGTGGAAAGAAAGATATATCACTTTTTTAAATTTGGACATCGATGTTTGTCAGTTTAAAAAAAGAAGTAACTATTACTGCCATCGTTAAATCACGCGTCTCGGAAGAGAAGATCTTATTTCTATCGATCCAATTCTCTCTTACACTAAAATATTTCCGCAAAGATACGCTTTAATAAAGGTATCTCCTGTCTGCTGTCCTGAGAAAAGTTTGAAACGGAAATTGTAGTTAAAGATGTGTGACCCCTTATTGAAATAAATGCCAGGCATTACACGCATGCAATGTTATAAATCAAGACGCAGAGATTAAAATAGACATTTTCGAAAACATCTGAATTTCAATAACGTTCTTGTTTTTTTTAAGGCTGATGCAAAGGATGTGTGCTTGTATAATATCAGTGAGGATGGGTGCTCAGCAGTGACGTTCCCATTCGGCTGTATCTCCAGACTTTTGTTTTGCTGGATTGTTTGATTGTTTTGATATTAATAAAACACGGCATTAAAGTCGTAAAACTGGACTAAGAAATATAAATATCAAATATTTATATTTTTGTGTCGTGGTTATCAAATTTATTTTGAGGTAATAGAGTTTTTAATAATTTATTTTGTAGGCAAATCGCTATGAATGTGCACGACTACCTCGTCGAACTACGAGAACGAAACGAGGATATTTTAGATGTGTAAGAAAGAAAAGGATAGTTTTATACCTTGAAAAAAAATTCTTTAAATAAGCAAATTTTCTAAATTTTACTGCAAATAGAAGCATTTTATTTTTGTAATAATTCAAACTATATCTGTACATTGTACCATTTAGTATTCGTTTTTGTAATGCTGCACACCAAGGTTTCCCAAATGGTGGATCGCGACTAGGTACTTGTCACGGAAACAAATTACCAACTTGTCAGGTCTTCGCTTCATGATATCATAACTGCCAAAGCGATGTGAAATATCATTGTGATATTTTTGATTTTTTTTAATATTTTAAATGTGACTTTGACCTTACAAGGAAACAATGTTACTGCTTTTAAAAAAGCAGAAGATAGTATTTGCTGCGAAAAAACTCAATTTATTGTCACGTCGTGCAAGAGCTGGTAATTATAAATATTTACAAAGCTTACAGAAATGAAAAATAAGCAGAATATGTATTCATTGATAGATGAGATTTCAGCTGTTATCATGGGACACTTGGAAAGATTTGAGACTATTCTAATGGAATGTTTTCACTCAATTAACAGTGACAAAGAAGGGATTAGAAATCCATTTACATTCAACACAGAGTAAAAGATAGAATCACCATGTTCAGATGTAGAATCTGTAGTTGGACTGCCGTGATACGCACCATTCAAAGGCATATACGGGAAAATACCCCAGATGAATTTTTGGTTGTCGTGCCATCAAGAGTTACCAAGGTATAATAGAAAAAGCTGTAAAATTTCTTATGCCTTTTGACACGACGATAAGTGTGAAAATGGATTTTAAATCCTTGTTTTCCTAAAAAATAAATTTAGAAGCAGATTGAAAATCGAACGGGATCTGTGAGAATGAAGTTATCTTCTTTTCCACCAAACGGAAGTTTTTAGTTTGCAAAAAAATAGCTTCCCCCTTCTCATTAATAATTTAATTTTATTAAAATTTCCTTTTGTAATAATTTCATCTGAGCAATTATTAAAATATAGGAGAATTATATCGAGAGCTAAGTAATGTTTTATTTTACCCATATACAAATCTCTAGAAAGGCAATAAATTATTAGTGGGTTACTTTAAAGTATCTCAAAAATAATCGGATCACAAGAGAAAAATTTTGTTTCATGACTTTATCAACATCGCACTAGAAGCAACACGAAGGCTATTGGGGACGAACCTCATATTTTTTAATCTCGGTCAAGTGACGAGGACGTCCCCTATGCTGGAATCCTCGCTCTCCTAATTTCTACCCCGCGCCATTGGGGGTACTTTGAGCCTCGACAGATTAAACGTGCATCAGTCCCTACTCTATGGCAGGTCTTTCAGCAAGCATCAAGGCTGGAAAATGTTTGGGAAGAGATGCTTCATACATAAAGCTGAAATCATATATTTTGATAAGGATCTTCAACATACTTTAAATAAGGGACAACTTGAAAGAAATATGAGCGCTCATTACTAACACACAGAAACAAGGAAAAAATATTATTAATGGGTCTATATATGCTCTAAAATGTCGATTTTTTTTTATATTTTAATTCTGATTTTCTTCGAAATCGTACATTGGAATTTATACAAAAGTTTCATCTACCTAAATTGATTTCATTTGAACTTGTGAATATATATATATGTGTGTGTGTGAGAGAGAGAGAGAGTGTATGTGTGTAAACTAATTTGAAACTATAGATATACTAAATACATTAAAAGAGGGTTAAGATAAACTTTTGCAATATATATTACAGTGATAAGAAAAAAACTCAAATTTCTTACGATTTAGTTATTTTTTCTTCTGATTTGGAAAGTATGCATCATTTATAAGGAAATAAAGTACAGTTATAAAGAGGAATCTGGATTTTAATTTAAAGAGATAAATTTGGATATAACCTTACGTTTGGCAGAGTTAATCAAAATAGGATTGTCAGTAATAATAATAAAAGTACATGTAATTGAAAAAAATAAAGTAAATCAAAAGGGAAATTTGTTGGCATAGTTTTATATATATATATATATATATATATATATATATATATATATATATTATACTACATCAAACTATGCTTACACTTATTAGGGAGTGCAAAATTATTCTACATATAGAATTTAAAGAGTGAAATAATTTTCCACTCATTAATATATTTTATTATGGTTATTGGAAAAAACCAACCTCTCTCTCTTCTGAGAAAAGTACCATCTTTGCGATTTCTACTCAGTTAATAAATGAATAAAGAAATATTTTCAATTATTGGATATTCATAAAGTAAATTAGAAATAAATAAGGGTTCTGTTTTGTACAATATAGTCAAGAATTGAGGAGATGGGCAAATAATCACTTCGTATTTAATTTTTTAAGAACGTGATTCAAATGATTTCTAAAACTAAAATAAAAAGAGCTGTGCAGGTGTCGTCAGTTTTAGCTGAAGGAGAAAAAAACCAAGGCTATCGGGAAAACGTGTGGCCTAATTAGGTATAACTGGTACAAACATCTTAAAACTAACTCATCTAATGAAAAAGAAAGAAAATATGACAGCAATAACATTTATTAAACTGTATTGAATATACAACAACTAATTTTAAGACAACCTGCATCATTTAATGGTTATCCATGAGATGTTTTCAGCGATCAGACGAGTTCATTAAAATTTTCAATGTCGGAATTATCTATCTTTTACTTCATCGTCTTAAGTTATGACGTCAGAGTCCCAGGTGTATCTTAAGATTTTTAACTTCCATCTGTTCCTTACGTAAGGAGCTCAACTTTCTTAAGAAAAATCCCCAACACAAAATGAGGGGGCAAGTGCCCCCTTTCAACACACCTTCCGCTTTTCTTATGGTTCGCCCGTGCCGGTTCTTACTTTTTTCGCTATATTTACATGTTATATATTTTATATTATATCAGCGGGGAGGAGAAATAGGGGCCCCGCCAACAATAGGATTACAATGGAAGGATAGCGCAGTGCGTGCAAAAAGGTGACGGCATTTTAGAGATCATATAAATCCAATATATAATAAAACGGCGGGGTGGGGTGGGGCTTGAATAGAGACTTCTTTTCTGTTCTAAAATGTGTGTGTTCTAGAAAGGCATGTTTTTGACTTCCTTTTTTAACCCGAGGCGTGTTTTTTGGTGAAAGATTTATCTTATTCGGAGGGAATAAAGGCTTGCTGACTTTGTGATTTCTCCACTGTGTAAAAAGTGTGTACTTAGAGGAAAAGAGGTATTAAAATTTGGATGTTGGAGAGATATTTTTTATGTATGTGTGTGTGTGTCAGGATCTTCCCTTTCCTCCCCTTCTTTATTTTCCAATCAATTACTCGCTAAAGGTTATTGAGGAATACATAAATTGAACGGGGGGGGAGGTGGATTTTGTCGAGAAAGAAAGTTGAACAGTTTTAAAATAGAGAATTTTCTCTTCAGCGCGCAGAAATATGTTGCAATTTGGAAAATTCATTAAATTTACATGTAACTAAAAAAAGTTGGGCTATTCGCAATTTTCTCTTCGCTAACCTCGGGTGCTTTATATCAATTTTAATTGCGTAAAGTTAGAATTTCTTTTCAACCAAAAGCAAACGTCATTAGGTAAATTTGATAAAGATATAAGTGAAGTAATTTAGAGATAATTATATATAAATGAAATAGATTTAATAGGAAAAAAAAGAGAGAGAGATAATGACTTGTGTGCCGATAGAGATTTGTAATTGGAAGAAAAGCTCTTCTATTAATTTTGTGGATGGAAACGGATTTTATAGAAGAAGTATTAAGATAAACGAATAAACTGTTTGAGCAGTGATTGAATCATACAAGTGAATTGGTAAGCTAATAATTCATTAGTTGATCCAAAGTTAGAATTGATAAGTTAATTAAGATGAGAGAGAGAGAGCGACTTTAGCTATCCATCACTGACTCATCATAAAACATTTTGGTTTTTTTCTTACGTGTCTTCAATTATAGTTTACTCATTATTGCTTAATATGTATTATTAAGGTATGTCGCAAGAGCACAGTAATGAGGTGTAATCGCAACAAACTTCGGATTCAGCTGTTCTCCTAATTTGGTTACACTTCAAACTTAAAAAAATTAATAAAAAAATTTAAAGATTTGCGAAATTTGTAAAAAATTACAAGTAGGAGAAATATATTCTAAATATATCACTAAGTGAATTTTAATTAATAATATTAATGCGAAATATTATCAGTTTCATTTTCCACTGGTCAGCCATTTTAAATTAAAATATTCAAATCAGCTTAATATCCAATTTTGTTATCCATTTTAATATTCTATCACTTGTTACCATATGAAAAATGTTATTAAAAATGCGAAGTTCTCATATTCGAAAATCTTAGATATAGCAAAACTAATTTAACAACTTATTTCCTCTTTGAAGTTTAAATATATTTGAGATTAAAATGTGTGTAGTAAATTGCATTCGGATTTATTCTATTCATTTATGATATAATTAGTTTATGTGATCCATAATATATATAATTTGAACTGATAAAGTTTGTTCAAGTAAGCGATATACAAAAATGTAATTATTATATAATAATTATCATTATTTTGAGTTAAATTGAATTATTATCATTAAAAAAGTTTGGTTTATAATATGAAAATAAAAAAATCTGATTCAACTAGGAATTTTCATAAATCATCCAATATTCCTACCGCATGCCTTGGGATTCAAGCTTTTCTAATGGATTTGAAGTTACCTGTTTGTGAAACCAGGCAAAAGGCTTTTTTATTTTCCTTCAACCAAACGGTAATAGATGAGAGAAAAACTTCAAATTTCTTAAAATAAATAAAGTGGAGAATTTTAGATGTTATTTTATATACAGTCAGTCACTTCAACGACATGTAAATTTAACTTTTCATTTTCATCAACGAAGGAAAAACATTCTAAAACAAATGAAAACAAAGATCAACTGAAACAATTCTGAATCAAGAATTCTAAAATGCATTCAAGACTTTAAAACGCTGTTTTTAAAATAAAATAAATTCGCTTATAAGTTTTATAGTAATTAATGACTAATTTAATTGTCCTCGGTGATTTTATATATTATTATTGCTATCTCATATTTATCTTAAAGACCCTATCGTACCTTTTTTTTTTTTTGTCATTTAAAATACTTCAAAATTAAATAAAAGGAAGGGAGAAAAGATTCTGAATAAAAAATATTGCCGAATTTCGTATATCGCTGTACTCAATGCGCAAGTAATGGTGCTTTCTCTGTAGTAGGGCCTCGGTAGCCTAGTGGTCAAGGTCGTGAACTCGCGACCGGCGGTTTTCGTTCAGTCGCGGGTTCGATCCTTGGCCGCCAAAGACCCGCTGTGTAGCAGGGGCTGATGCATGTTAAATCTGTTCGGGGCCCAAAGTCCTCCCGTTGGCGTGGTGTGGATGTTAGGAGAGGGGGTGCCAGCTCAGGTGTCGTCCTCGTCACTTGACCGTGGTTCAAAATTACGAGGTCCGTCTCCAATAGACCTCGTGTTGCTTCTAGTGCGACGTTAAAAAAAACTAAATTAAAGCTTTCTCTGTAGTATCTTGTTGTGCGCTATTTAATTGATTTTATCTTTCAAGAATTAATTTACTTTCAATTCTGAATTTGACTCAAGAGTTCAAAATGTATTAAATTACCTGTTTAGAAAATATCTATTTTTCTTGTTTAAAAAAAAGAAATCTGATTTTTTCACCTTAGTTTTATTTCACACTCCATTTATAAAATTATCACTTTTTTTTTACTTTAATTCCGTTCATCTAACTGTATTTCTTACAGAAACATATTGGACGTAATAAAGGTGTCATAAATTGAAGAACTCTTTCTCATAAAGTTATGTAACTTTAATATATTGTTCCAAACGATTGTGGTGATTTTTCGTAACCAGCGAAAAAAAATAAAAATCCTAAGTCGCAATACTTCGTGTCATTTTGTAACCCCCCACACTCCCCTCCTAA
This sequence comes from Nephila pilipes, assembly GCA_019974015.1. Lineage (NCBI taxonomy): Eukaryota > Metazoa > Arthropoda > Arachnida > Araneae > Nephilidae > Nephila > Nephila pilipes. The sequence goes on from BMAW01103519.1 coordinate 160,757, forward strand.
TATTAGAAACGCTTTAAAATTGGTCCAGATATATATCTTCCGGAAGGGCTTTTTCAGTCTGTTTCATTCATTTCCTAGGTATACGCAATACTGAATAAAAGAGGACAAACTATCCTTCTCGAATTGTCACAATTCCCTACAAACATACAAAGGAGGCTCAATCCGAAAGCTTTATTTCCTGAAGGGCCGGACATCCCTCCAGCTGGACACTATGGCGTAAAGGTGGACCCAAGCCAACGGATATTGAAAATCGCCATCTGCACATCGGAAATCTCCACCCCCTTTCGTTTTACTCCATTTCCTCGGACAAACACCCAAACATAAGAAAATATCAAGAGGGTCCAATGTACTCTTCGTTCTTCCTCTATTTCTTTTTTGTTATTTACTCTTATAGCCTGTCTGAAGGCAGGCCGATTTTAGCAATCGCAAATCTTAAAGAAGGGGGGGGGGGCGGGGCTGAAAAGAGAAGGGTCAATCAAGTCAGGCAGGCGCGTGCCCACTATTATGGCGACTCCTTGAAAGACCTACCGATCTATTAGATGAGGCCTGCCGCCTATAGTATGGGGATCCCGACTACCGACGAAAGGTTCTATACCGAACAAGGATCTATTTGGAGGGAGGGGGGTCGATGTTTTATGGAATAATAGAATCTTAAGATTATATTCGAAAAGGAGGGGAGGAAGTTCTACCTTCTTCAGCAGATGTAGAGAAATTAGGTGTGTCACGAGCCGAGAGCCTTCTCAGTTTCCTTTTTTTTTTTTAGTTTGATTTCGTTAAGAAGAGTGGGGCTTAGAATTTTAGTGCTTAGAAAAAGTGCAGAACATTTTGGGTGTGAGAGGTTTTGCTTCCGCTGATTTGATCCGGCTCACTGTCCTTCTAAGATGTTTCGGTTTTATTCCAGAAGGAGAAGGGTTTTTAAAGGAGTGTTCGCGTTCTTTTTCAGAAGTCTTACAAGTATGATAGTGGTCCTTTCTTATGTTCGATGAGTATCCGAGGTTTCAGAAGAAAAAAAAATGTGTGTATATGTTATTGTTATATTACTTTTTATGTATATTATCTGTTGGGGAATTATTTTCAGAATCATCGCTTCGCTACGATAAAAAGTTAATGTAATACTATACAGAAATTGTTTTAAGTTGAAGAACTTGCCTTTTATTAGAATATCTTATACGTGTAACACTTGTTTCATTTATTAAGGGAAAACATGTAAATAAGATTAATAGAGACAAAATATTTCATATCATTATACAAATGTATGAAAATTTTTAACACTTTTCATTAAATTTTTGGCTAAATATGTACAAAAGGGTGAATTTTTATTTTATGAAGAGAAATCCCCATATAATTTTACAATTTCTATTCAATATCGCTTAAATATATTTTAAGACGAATAACTTTTCTTGTTTTGGTACTTGAAGGAAAGTTATTGCTTCAAAATTTTTACTGACTGATCTAAATGAGTCGATATGTTCCTTTATTTAAAAAACAAATTTAAACGAAAGATTTCATGCTTTATAACTATAATTGATAACTTGATTTTTATTTCACCTATTATTACCAATCATTATTTAACAATGGAATTTGGTAACGAATAAATCACATATACAAACACAAATATATATGATGAAAAAAAAACTTCTTTCCTTTCTTCATTTTAACTTTCATTCTCTTTTTCGACATTCTATGTTTGACATTCAACCAAATCTTAGCGACCAACTTTTATACGCTTTTTATTTAATTCAAAGAAGAATGTTATATATTCTTAAAAATAAAACATCTCTCCCTACATACAGCGCTTAAGATGTCCTTATTCGTTTCATATATATATATATATATGCGCGCTGGACCAGAGGTTCCCAACTTGGTCTGTCTGTCCATCGGCAGGCAGAAATTGAAAAGATCTTAGGGGGCGTTTTTGATAAATATAAAGGCGTTGAGACCAATTACCGTTCTTCTAGCAATACTTAAACACTTAAAGAAGATTTTGCAAATATATTTCAGGTTATCTTCAACACGATCATTCTAAATAAGGTGCTAGAACCTTTCTCAAACCTTCAAATAACAGAATTATTACTGCCGGAGGAATTGATAGAATTGTCAATTCAAACGAAACAATGTTAACCAAATGAAAAGTTAAAATTGATTTTAAAAAATGGATATATCTAGAGTTTGGGCTTCAAAAGCAAATTCCAGTATTGTATCCGGCTTTATAGATTACATCAAAGAAATTTTTCATTCCATTTCTGCCTTCTATTTTGCGAAAGAGGATTTTAGTGTAGTCGGCAATTTATGAACAAAGGAAAGAAACAGACTGCCAATAATGGAACGAGGCAATTTAAGATTTCTGATGACAAATGTGTCACGAAATATCGAATAATCAATGTCATTACACCAACCTCAGCCCTCTCATTAACAATATATTAGTTTTCAATAAAATATTTGTATTGTTCAAGCTTTGAGGAATACTCTAATGAGTTAATATCTTTTGCTAAAGTATTTTGAAAAATCTGTTCTTATTTGTCATTACGTTATACAATAATACTTCACTTAAGAGAAACATCCTCAAATTATTATTTGAAAAAGCAGATGATCCATAGTTGGAAAACTTATATTGATTTAAAGAATTTGGAAGTCGTTTCTTCTTTTTTTTTTCTTTTGTTCGAGAAACAAATGGCAGGACAAAAAAGCTTGGAAACCTGCGCACTAGAATATAATCTTCTTAACATAAAGCTTAATGTGTTCATATTATTAAGTTCCTTAGTAACATTTATAAAAATTTCATTTGTAACATACAAAATTATACAAGATGTAACTATAAGTAATGCAATTAGATGAAAAAAAAAATATTACAGAAATCATATCCAATATAAACATTCACGAAATCAAGAAAATTACTCGAACTCAAAAACTTTGGGAACAACATATGGTTCAAAAAATCTTTTTTAAAATTATTTAATACCCTTCAAAAAATTTAACACCCTTTTCTTCTGTATTTTATTTTACTGTCAAAGCATTTTAAATTAGTATGTATACTTTCAGAATTTCAACCAAAGGTTCTCGAAAAAAAATATTCTGCAACTATGTGGAATTATAAAGTTAGAAGTTAACAGAAGCTGACATTCAAAATATTAGTTTTCTTTTCACAGAAATATAATTGTTTTAAGTAAATTTAAATCAACATTTCACCTCGACTACATGAAAGTTGTCGGAGATGAACCTCGCAATTTTGAATCGTGATCAAGTGACAAGATTGACACTTAAGCCAGTACCTTTCTTTTCTAACTTCCACATAACACCACGTGAAGACTTTTTAAAGTTCAGCTCTAGCTAACGTGCATTAGTCTTTATTGAAATCTTCGGTAGAATCGAGACTTTGAACATTATCTCAGCAATGAAGCTTTTGACAACTATTGGCTACAGAAAGACAAATTTTTGTTAATATCAAGTTTCGATTCTTATATTATATAAAACTGAACTTTCATTGATTCATAGTTTCATATTCATATAAAACTGAGCTTTCATTGAATGTTCTCATTAGCTTTAGAAAAGCACTGATATCTTTATGTAAGTAACGTAATATTAACAAATGGAGACACCCCATCGTTTAGGAGGCATGATTATATCATTTTAGAGAAATAATAAACATATGATACATATTTTTTCTAAAAATAATGTTATTTTTTTTAAATAAATGCTTTTGCGTTTTTTAATAATAACAGTTGAAAAAGTTTTTAAGTTGAAGGTAGTAAATAGTGCAGAGTTTAAAAAGCAATTCTTATATAATATTAGGAAATTACATTAATCTTTAGCTTAGAAAATTCTGTCGAATAAATATAATATCACTTTTTCTATAAAAATAAATGAATAAATTCATCATGTAACATTATACCTCGAAATTAATTACAGCAGAATAAGGATTTTCATTTAGCTAGACATATGTGGGAAGTTTGAAAAAGAGATTGCATCATTACATTATAAAACGATTGTTTTTAAATTATAGCTCATTATACATTTCGAATGTAAAAAGAAATTTGATCAAAATTTTATAGACTATCATAATTTAAAAGTACACTAAACAAATAATAGAAGTAGATATAAGATATTGTAAAATTAACATCAAAACTCAACAACGTACTCGGAATAATTAGGAAAAAAACTCAGAAATATTTTTACGAATTAAGATTTCCCTCCAAAATATATTTGCGAAGTGTTTGTGTGTATCGGAATTTATATTAATTTGTCTAACTGATACGTAACCATTTATAATTTTTTTTTCATATCCTACTTGCACGAGTAGCATTCACTTAAAATCCTATTATTGCCTTACCCAATGTCTTAAGAACTAAGTGATTGCATTCATTTACACGAACTAAAATTAAAATGCGTAGTCTTCCATTTGCAATAATACTAACAAATATTCTGTCGGGTAGCTTGTGGAACGCGAAACCACGAATGAAGGAATCCCTCCAAATCCGATGCAGATACTAACTTCATTATGAAACTCATATGAGGCCATCTTTCTGCAAAGCGTGCCAATTCGCCAAGCAAATGTCAAATCTAAAGTAAATGACGCGGATCCAGACACTGTCCAGGAACAGGATGTATATGTAAATCTATAAACACGGGAAGAAAAAATTGTAAAAGAACCACTTTTGATAACTACGTGTCGTCCTTGCTCACGAGATATCCAATGGTTTACGTAACCGTTGCGCTCCATCTGGTATCTGCAATTATTAGTTGCTTCTTATAAAAAGGATAAGGAGTTGTTCTTCTTATCATTGTAAACAGTGGCGTCCGGCGCGTGCCGTGGATTATAGATTACTAGATAGAAAAAGGGGGGAAGGGGGGATGGAATCAGCAGCTGTTAAATCTGCATCTGTTAATACTCCACCTGTTGACAAACACCTCGCAGTAGGGCCTTCTGCTCAAGCAGAAGGTTTGGGCTTTTCTTTTTATTATTATTATTTCATTTTATAAGACAGGGTTTTCATTTTGAGTTGCTCGGGCAGTGTTTTCTTATTAGATGAAGTTTTTCTTCCTTATTTTTTTCTTCTTTTCTTTTCGTTTGGTTTTTCGGATTAATGTTTCTTGCCGAAGAGAGATGGGAATATAAGCAGTACATTATTTTTTTTTCCCTGCCTTCGTTTTTGAAGATGACTTGGCACGGGCCATGTGCTGTTTCAATAAATGTTGGATATTCTCCGAGAAAAAGTATATTGCAAGTTTATCATTGTGAATTTTTATTTGAAGAATAAAAAGTTTATCCTTCGCGAAGCTTTCAAGTAAGTTCGAGTTCGAACATGCACACAAAATTTAAAAAAAAAACTGTAAAGAACAAATGTGTAGAGTTCAACATTTTTTTTTTTAAATTCAACTATGTATTGATCTTAAACTTTTTTTTTCAACAGGAATGATTTTAAATTAATTACAATTCGCTTTAAAAATTTGATTCAACTTAGTTTCAATGCAAATTACAACTTTTACACATAATTTTTTTAGTGGAATTTTTAATAAAATTTATCTCCTTTCTCTCTCCGATTTTCAAAAAAAAAAAAAAAAAAAAAAGATTGGAATAATTTTATAATAGCTTAAAGTTTTTTACGTTCATTCCAAAATTAAAGTTTAGATATTTCATTATTTATATAATACAGTTGATACGATACAATACAATTCATTATTTATATAATACAATTCTCACTAAACCTCCTCTAATAATTTGAGTTTAATATTTATAACTTTGCTTACTCGTTTCCATACAAAACTAAATATTATTCAAGATCTCAAGATTTTGTTGAGTTAAGTATCTTTCTTCGCTAATTCAGTCAGGTATTGAATTTGTATTTAAGTGGCCAGCTCCTTTGCAATTTCAGTAAATTTAAAGTCAAAATGATGTTTTTTTCACGTAATTGCGGATGTAGGATTGTCAATTTTATTTGTCTTCTTCTAACCTCACTAAATATAGCACATTATTCATGCACAAAAATAAGGTCTTCACAATCCGAAGAAAAATTATTTTTAAATTTTGATTCGATTAGAAAACGTTTACATTTAAATGATACAAGCTATAAGTCAAACTTTATATAATAGTTCACAATTATTCAAAACAGCTATGTTGTTAAAGAGTAGGAGATTTGATGTAGTATTTCCAGACAAACTCTATAATGTATATATTATTATTATTATTATTATTATAATATATATATACCCACCAGACCAAAAACTTTGTCCCTTAAATAGAGATGTCTACTCCCCCTATCTCTCAAAAGAGGTACAACTGTACGAGTATATGTACTTGATAATAGTTCTATTTATTAATAATAATAAATTCTAATGGCAAGATTTATTACTTAAAACATATAATCTATTCAACTTTTAAAAGAAGATACTGACAAATGTGAAATTTCATTTACTAAGTAACAAACTTTTTAAAAAATTTTTTTTTAAGATTCTGATCAATCTAAATTTATTTTAAGTGTTTTAAAGCATGTGTAATGTAATGACTATTGAAGAATTAAATAAAAATCACTGTTCTTAAAGTGCCAAGCAAATAAGAAAAGAGATTTCTATAAACTCCAAATTTCCCGTTTAAAATCTACAATCTACGTCACTTGCTTTTGTTAACTTATAAGAGATTTTTTTTTTTTTTTTTTTTTTTTTTGTATTTATTTAAAACTGTAGGTAAAATTTCAAACGTCTATTTTGCTTTGAGAAAACTTTTAAAATTATTTTACACCAGATAACTATTTTGAATTTTCATTAATGAAATCCGAGTCTTTTCCGAAATCCGAATGATGCTTTTTAAGTACTACAGATTTGAAGTAAATGTTACTGTTTCAGATATTTTATTTCAAATATTTTTAAAAAATGTATATTGCATTAATATCTTACTGAAATTAGTATCTCCTTGAATGAAGTATATCTAATACACAGGAAAACTTTTCGAAAACGTATTACTTCCCTAAAATATATTTATTATATTACTTTCAATTCAAAATTGAAAGAAATTAAATAAAATCTGCAATTTCTTATTCATGAATAAAAATAAATTGATATTATTTGCTATTTTACCTCAAATAAAGATTGTTTTTCTTGTTTTTGAGAATGAAGTCTTAACGGGAGTCTTAACATCGAACTTAAAAGCAACACAAGAGCTTTCGGCGACGGATCTCGTAGCTTTGAGCCTCGGTAACTGATGATGATAACTCCTCCGCTTTCACCCTCTTCTAATTTCCACTTCAAACCAACGGGAGGATTTTGAGCCTCGATAGATTCAATGTGCATTAGCCCCAGTTACGCGAAGGATCTTTAGAAGCATCAGGGCTCGAACCGACGACGCCTACCATCCGCTTGTCCGCGACCATGACCAAAAGGCTTCTGTAGCCATAACCTTAAGGAGACCAAGTGGGGTCACAAAAGGACCCCAATGGCAGTTTCTGCTTAATATTTAATTTTTTTAAGAAAATGTACTCCTTGCAGTATTTTGTTAGTTGAGTTTTCACTTTTTTTTACGAAGAATTTTGAAATTATCACTACCCCATGAAAAATTAAATGCTTATACAGCATATTTTGATTTGGGGTCAATAAATGACTCCACCTGTCGTCAATATAATAAAACTGTATTTTAAGGCATTTTTTAGCCACAATACTTAAATAGGATGATTAGCTTTCTATCTCTTTATAAAGGTGTAAACAGTTGTTGAGGAAATTTTTACCGTTACAAAGTGGCTAATAATCCAAATGCCGAGTTATGTATTGGCGTACAACTTATAAAGTTGTGGAAGTGTCCTTTTCATGTATATTCCGCAAAATATTGTATGAAAATATGATTAAACGAAGTAAAATCTTCCTGTATTTCTGGAATAGACAGGTCTATACGGTAAAGGTGAATAATACACCCGATAAGGAACAAAAGCAAAGAGTGGTGTTAGGGGTGGTTGACGGATTGTCTTCAGGTTATTGTATTACGGCAGATAACTTTTTTGACATTTTCTACAAAAGGATTTCTAAAAGAGCAAAAAACAATCATTGACACTATGAAGCAGTACCGAAAAAGATTTTCCTGTAGAATTTCGTCCGAATAGAAAACGTGTAGGGCACTCAAGCGATGCTGCATTTTCTAAAGAGGCCGTGTCAGCTTCTATATGCCTAAGAGAAGCAGAGCAGTAGACATGCTATCAACCAAGCATTTTGACTTGAATTTATCAGACAAGAGCATCCCTTCAAACTCCAAGTGATACTTGACTGTAATCAATACAAAAGGAGTATGGATAGCTTGGACTGTACGGTGGGCGAGTAGTCAAGTGGGCGTTTTACTAAACGATGACCACTAGTCATATTGATATCACTAGTCAAAGCTGATATAGCGGCTTATATTGTATTCACTCGATTATTTAAAAACTATAAGAAAGGTAAATCTTTTCGAAGAAGACTATGTCTTCAAGAGATAAGAATGGCTTTACTAGACCAGTTACAGCTACCCAACAAACTGAGCGACTACCAACTTTTATTACAATAAGTGTTAGGTTGATCTTGGACAATGCAGACTATGAAGAAAAAAGCGATGAAACAGAGCCTTCTTCCAGGCGTAGTCAGTACATTATGTGTCCAAGAATACTCGGCAAAAAAAAAATAACTACCAAAAAATGTGATAAGAGTAATCGATAAGTTTCAAAAACCATGTCAGTATTATAACAATAATATGTCACTATTACAATAATCAGAATGAGTTATTTAAGTTCAACTGAACATTTTATATTCGAATTCTTAATGCCAATGTGAATTAATCACAATATATATATATATATATATAGTATAGGGGTTCAAATGTAAAGACATGAAACGACACCATGGGTACACTAAATGAAGACTTTATTCAAAGTATACACCATAGGCCTGAGCACGATTCCACTGATTAACGAGCAGAAGAATTCCTGTGGCCGTGACGAGACCCAGTCCCTCACAGCGCCCTGAAGTTCGCCGTCCGAGTTGAAGCGCTTCCCTTTCATATGTTTTTTCTGGGGACCAAACACATGGAAATCGCAGGGCGACATGTACAGGTTGTAGGGCGGATAGTCAAGCTGCTCCCACTTGAACTGGACCAGTTCCGCGTGTGTGACCCTGGAGACTGTTCGACGCGCCTTATCATGGAACAGAACCCTATCCTCCATGGGGTCTTTTGTTCTTGATGGACCTGCGTAGGCTTCGGAGTGTCTCACAGAAAACATGGAATTAATGATTCTTCTGTGCTCTAAGAATTCAACAATTGTGTCAATTGGACGGCTCTCTTTATAAGAGCCTCTGCTCTCTCCTGCATACGCGCATCCTCTGATGACTCCATTCGCTTTTCTAGATGTCTCGCTACGGTTTTCCCATAGTTGTAAAGGCAAATATGTTAACGGTTACGTTATTATGACGTTTCGTACCTTTTCATTTGAACACCCCTTGAATGTGTAATATATATATATATAATTATTATTATTAAATGATTTTAAGAGTTAAGTTTTGGGTTTTATTTGATATGATAAATAAATATGTGTTTTTTAAAAATGGATTCATTGAAGGACACTAATGGGTGTTTGATGTTTCAAATTTCCTCTCAGTTATCTGAAGGTTAATTTGTAATTGATCTTTTTTTTATCCTCTTTTTTTATTCATCGAAAAAATATATTTTACTTCAATTTCTAAAAATGTACTCTCGTGCATTTTCTGAATGAAAATGTATGAGAATATGAGTAGCATTTGAAAAGTTTCTATTTCAAAAAATTCCTTCAGATTGAAAAGTTTTATGTTCTATTTTAATAATTTTTATAACTGTTTATGAAACATATTAATAAGTTATTATATATATTGTTTTGTGATCAAATATAAAGATATAAAGACTATTATTATCGAATACTAGAAGACTTTTCACAATGTAGGCATTTTCTGAAAAATGAGCATTCATGTTATAATTAAGTATAAGTATGATAATTGACATATAACTATTGCCCATACATTACATTATAATCTATAGTAATAATTCCTATATATTTGAAAGATAAATAATAATGTTTAAATAATATATTATTTATCATGGGTTAACTGTATATCGAATGTCAAATCTAAATGAACAATATTTTTTTTTTTTTTTTTTTTTTGCTTTCAATTCAATTATTACTTCTATTCTTAAAACTAGAAAACCTTTTTATGGCTTTCATATTAAATTGCCCTCATAAAACACAATTCGGAAAGACTTAAAATTCTGTATCCCAAACGTCTTGCTGTAGTATTTCCGCAGTACATACTGATCCCACGAGAACTTGGAACTGAACAGATGCCGATGCTTCTCATTTACGGAAACAGTTATCTCAAGAGAAAAGCTTACTGCCATTTCTGGAAAAACAGGAAAAGGTATCATGGATATTGACATCCCAGGTGCCCAGGAACTACTTTCGTGGGAAAAGCTCCAGTGGGAAATTCCTGAAGAATTTTTTTCCCTGTAGGGCACCTGGTTCCGAGGCAGTTGAAGAACTTTTCCTTCATATATATTTTCCCGGCACCTGTATATTACAGTTATAAACTCAACAACCTCAAAACTGAGCTGATGGTAAAGTGTACGGAAGTAATGAGAATAGAAGTTCTTAGCCGGTGCTAGTTTGTGGTTCCTAAATATATATATATGCGCATTTGTGGTTGTAGTTCTTCGAAATGAAAGCGTCCTTGAACCTAGCCCACCATGGAAGTTTATTTATGGTTGCGAGGATGGTTTAAAGCAAAATAGTGTGTGAAAGGTGCACAATTTCCGTATTTGATTCTTACACAGAATTTCCTCTAGTAGTTACAGATTTTTTTTTAAAATTTATACTTGAAATCCAAAAATTCGCATAACTTAACTTTTTAATTAAAGTAATGAGCTTTTAAAAATAAATCTTAATAATAATATGCACAGCAGTATTTTGAAACAAAACAAATGTTTCTTCAGTTAATGTTTCAAAAGTATGTAAAATGTGAATTCATAGAATTGTGTAGAATACTTACCATCACTTGTCACAACTTTTAATCTAGGATATCTTCAATCAATACGACTGAATTTAGAAATCGAACAAAAGAATGTTTTTATTGAATTTGGGCTACAATATGATAGAGATAAAAAAAGGATTAATGGGAAAAAAAAAAAGATTTTAAATCCTGTAACTAATTGAAAACAAATCTGCAATATATTCTTGCTGCATTAAAAAGTTTAATAAATTATACGTTAATTTCAAAAGTTTTTTTTTAATAACTTAGAATTAATCTGATGTAAAAACTCAGGACGCATGCTGGATCGTTGGCTGCTGTAATATGGATAAATCATTTCACAATAAAAGAACTAAACAAAAGATTAATTTTTATCTACTATTGAAGTTTAATTCTAGTTGATTGTTTCATATAAAATCGTTTATTGTATTCTTTAAACATTTATATAATTATTGTAAGCCATAGTTTAACAAAATCATAAAAAAAGATAATTGTTTATTTAATTTCATTTTTACAGTCTTTCATTTTTATAGTAGTAGACCGCTTTCTGTTGAAACGTATGTTTAATTCTTGAAAACAATCTGCTTAAAAAACAATTTATAAGAAGTAATAACATTTTATTTTATTATAATGTACATGTGTTCATATACATATTACAGAACGCTTGATGTTAGAATCTTAGGTAGACATGTTGAAACGCACTTCCACAGGATTTCACCTATGATATTTAACTAATGAAAAAAAAAATGTTTAAAACAATATTCTAGTAACAAGTCTAGTGGTAATTTTATAGCATACTATTAATTATGTATACTCACATTTTCATTCATTTATTTTACTTCTGATTCTACTAATACTGATGTATCAATGATTACAAGTTAGTACATTAGGGCGTTCTGGAACTTGTAATATATATATATATATATATATATATATATATATATATATATATATATATATAT